>LT727906.1:43553-263428 GCA_900157175.1 Oithona nana | reverse complement strand
ACATTTTCACGAGTTTTTCACCCAAAAAAATCGACAATTTTCTCGGGAAATCAAAGTTGAATTTTTGGATAAAAATGAAGATTTCGAACAGTGTGATCGGTCGGTACTTCGGGCCTCTCTCGCTCTGCTTACATAGTTCTCTTGTGGTTGGGAATTCCTTTACGGAAAAACCCAGGTAGACAAGAAAACCAGGCGAAAAAAAAAATAATTCAAAAAATATTTGGATTTTTCTCCAAATTCTAGAAAATATTTTTGTCGAGTGTATTATCATCTCGCATTCATTTAATTCTTTGAACATTTCTATCATTTTAGGGAAAAGAACGTCCGGTGGTAATCGTATCGTGCGTAGATGACAAAGCTCCCTACAGAAATCATCCATACGAGCTTGTCGGAAAAAGATGCCAAGGTGGCGTTTGCAGACTTCGTTTTGACGAAAAATGGGAAGCCACTCTCGAAAATGTAGGAATTTTGGCCACGGAAGACAAGCATTTGCTAAGCACCTCGCTTACTAAAAGAAAAAAAGCATTGCGAATCGATCCCTTCTTACAAAGCGGCAACAACGATGATCTGAACTTGGAACCTTACGATTTGGAATCTTACGATTTGCAATCATTTCGACTATGCTTTCAAGTTTTTATTCCCGAAGAAGGAAAAAAGTCACATTTGAAATTGGACCCTGTGATATCAGAAGTTATCAAAGCTAAAAGTGCCACAAATCGTTTAGAAATTAATCATTTGAGTCCCAACACTTCACCCTTGGAAGGTGGACAAGAAGTCGCCATGTTTTGTTCCAACGTTGACAAAAATGATGTGGAAGTTCATTTTGTACATTTCAACAAATTAGGCCAAAGAGAAGAAATGTACGGGAAAGTGACTTGTGTCCATGAAAGTTCTGGAATTGTCTTTCAAACGCCACAATTTTTTGACAAGTATTGTTTTGGGGGCAGAATTCAAACGTTTGTCTATTTGTTTACCCCATCTAACGGCCAAAAAAGTCCTTATTGGCCTTTTTATTACGAAGCCAATTATCCTTCAACGACGATGAAGATGAGCAGTGCCAAATCCAGACTCAGTCCATATCCACGTAACCGAACGAAAAGCGGAACAGCAAAGATTTCCGAGGTAGAAAAATTGATTTATGGCTTGGGAACAAGTCTGATCAGTGATTCCGATGAGGGACCAAGAATGTCGGACATTGTTTTGGCGACACCAATTGAAAAGTTGAAAGCCATCACGGATATGGAAATTGCTACCAACGAAATTATTCAAGAGGAAACTTTGGATATCCGTCAGTATGAAAAGGAATTAGAAACTCAAGTTATTTCAGTTCGAAGCCAAAATTCTCTCGATTGCCAGGATGAATCTTTTGAAAAAATGAAAATTGGTCCTCCTTTAACCGAAGATAGGATGTTTTGGGTCGACAGAATATCCGCAAGGCCCACGACCCCCAACTAGTTAAAAATTGTTTTTGACTCATTTTATGTTTAGCACAATTTCTGAAAAATAAAAGACTTATTTATTCCCCATCTGTAAAAAATTCCTAATCTCTTCTCAACTAATTTGGGGGCTTTTCAATCATCAGATTTTGTGGGTTTTCCAATTTTGCCAGAATGTTATCATAGGAAACCCAAACCCATCCCCATCTGTAAAAATTCCAACTAATTTGGGGACTTTTCAATCATCAGGTTTTTCCAATTTTTCCAGAATGTTATCATAGGAAACCCCTTTAATGACTAACGGGTATTTCTTGAATGATATCAGAGATGAGTAATGCATAGTGAACATTTTTCTAGAAGGATAATTCCTTTTTGAATTGATTCATTCGCACACGCATATTTTCCCTCGGGTTGTCCGCATATTTGATAAGCATAGGGTTTCATGAGAAATTGCAAACTATTGCAATTCTGAAGTGCTTTTCTAAGCATTTTTTCGTAAACAGGACGTGCATCGGAATTTTAGCCGCAATTAGACTGACTGCATAGCGGCGGAGACTCTGATGCCAAAGGGAATCCCAGCATGAAGGGTTAAACCCGGATGTCTTCATGATTTGGGAATTCCCCTTTTGGATTTCACGGAATTTTTATGACTTACAAAAAAGATTATTAAGGTCAAGGATAAATTCTACGTCTTTCATTGTGAATAATATTTCCTATCTAATTGAACGGAGAAGGAAAAAATTACGCAAAATTTTCGGACTTTTTAATTCAATTCAAATCATCTAATATGATAGCTACAAAATTTTCATAATCCACAATGGTTTTTAGCGAAGTATCATTGATGACAGAATCATTGGTCATAGATCTGACTTTAGATCTTGAGGCAAAGCATCCGAATTGTTTCTGTAAATTCGTAGAAATGCCTCTTGCCGGATGCCACAATCCCGGCTGTTCTCTGAACACTTCTTTGAGATTTTCTGAATCAATGACAACATATTCACCATTGGCCACGTTCCAACTGAATTTAAAACCACCTTGGTACAAATGTCTTTGTACAGATCCGTAGGAATAATTTTCATCAGTAGAGACTTTCTTTGTAGTTGTCTTGACTACTGTAGCACGTACTTGAACAACAGCCACACAAATCACTTCGTTACAATTTGGATCAACATCGACAATTTCCACATCGTAATCATTACAAAACCAATATTTTTTGCCCGCTGCACTGCACAATTTTTGAGCCATGTCGTGACAAAGTAGTTCAATGTCAAGTGAAGTTTGGCTGATTTTCAAACATTTTTTGCCCAATTTTTCTGCTTTGGCATTAGAAATCATCGCCATAGGTTGGTATGCGGCGCCATGAACTTCTAAAGGTAAAGCTGAATGATATCCAACCACACCAGAATCGTCATCTTCAATCTCAGTCATGACTGAAATAGCTTCCTCGTCCAGTTCCACAAACTTTCGCGTGAATTTGGCATGAAATCTCGGCTGGTCAGCTGATCTTGGACTTTGCAAGGAATTGTCCCTTTTAGCCATCATTCCACCAGGACTCAATAATTCAGGTACTTCAAATAAATCACTTAATTCGGTATTGGCACTTAAAGGACGCAAAACATTTGATGTTGATGGTTGTTGATCATTGTCATCACTGAAATAGGAAAATATTGCTTAAAAATTTGTTTACGTTTCACAATTTGACGGGAAAAAAAAATCTACAATGGTACCTGTTGTTTTGTTTGCGGAATGGAATCAATTCGTTGTCTTCTTCAGTAAAAGCATACTTTTTTTCAGCCAATCTTTTTCGACGAAATGTGCTGAGATTTTTCTCTTGAATCAAATCCTTTTCGATATTTTCATCTGTCATGTCATAGGCTTTATCAGCATTGGTCATTAAGATACGTTGCCGATTTTTTTCTTCTTCTTTGATTCCATGCCAAGTGACATAACGCAATCCTGGATTTGGTGGTGATAATTGTTCAGCGAATTCTGCCACTCGTTGTAATCTTTCTTCGGATAAATAGTGCCTCTTCTTTCGTCGATTGGTTCTTTCAAATTCACTTTCGCAATCGGAAGTCAAATCTGAATCCGAAGTGACTGAAGGCGCGTGTGGTGGACTAAATATTTGGTGTTGAAAATTGGCGGCAGCGAATCTCAAGGGGTAGTTGATCAAGGCTGAAGATTTCTGCTTGGAATAATGCTTCACTTTTTCTAGATCAAAATTAAGGCAATGTAGGAGATTTCCAGTATTAATGACAACACTTGAGTCACATTTCATTGAGATGCGAGGCTCAAAACGTGGATAGGGAGGCACCAGATCAAAGGAACTGTGGATGGTAAAGCCGTGTTCAAGGCAGCTCAATCTTGCACAAGAATCCCAAGCTGCTGCCAATTCTTCTTCTTCGTAACTCTGCAATAATAAAATTATGAAATCATTGTTGTTTTTCAATTTCTATTGAAATGACTTACCGCTGCCACTTTGATGCAATCTTTGCATCCATTGAGTGAAGGTACAGCCGTAACAGTGATGAAACAAGGCAACGAGGAACTCAAGGAGCTTTCACGAGTATCCAAGTCACATTTAAGGTAACCAAATACCAAAACCTTGCTGTTATCTTTTGGCCATTGACAGAAGGACAAATGCAAATTGTGGTCTGTGCCAGCATTGGTAAACAATAGAACTTCTGCAACCCTTTTAGCTTTTTTGTAAGGCGTGAAAAGCCACCAGTGTAACCTGTAAAAATGGAGCAAAATAACGTCAAGAAGATGTGGAATACAAATTGTAAATTAATAAATTGTACCTGAAGTGGTACAAAATTCTCCAACTATCCATCGTCGATTCAACATTCTCTGCGTGAGTTTGTGTGTAACTGAGCAAAAATTGGCCACACTTAGAAAACCCTAGGAAAATATGGCCGGCTTCCAAGGCTGATATGGGTACAACATCACGGAGACAAAAAGCCAAACGTCCAGGCAACCTTGTGAAAGGTCGGACCTTGGGTTCATTTTTGCTGCCAGTGTTGGCTTTGAAAGAGCCACACGTTTCACGGATAAACAATTTCTGAATGAAGTTTTCTGATTTGGGTTTGGATTTGGGTTTAGACTTGTAAAATGGACTGGAAGGCTTAGGCATATGCCATGCCTCCATTCTAGCGATTTGGCAAAGAAATCTTTGTTTGACTTTGTTTAAAAAATATCTAAAACTGATTTTGTGATGTAGACAAAATTGATCGACTCTGGTTACAAGCAAGGCTTGAAACCTCCTCCTTTATGTCTGTAAATTCAGCAAATATGACCTAAGCATTTTCACGAAAAAAATTCACGTCAAAAATTGACAAACCCAAGAATTTTTATCCAGTGAGAAAATTGTTTCTAATGAAATTGACAAAAATAATTCGCCCAAAAATGTGCACATCGAGGCTTGGCGAACGTCATATCTAAGGCACAAAAATCGCTCAAGGTTCATTGATATTGTAATTTTAAAGCATACATTCAGGTATTACGCCTTTTTCAAACTAAACCCATAATTCAACAACATTTTCTAATCTTGAGTAATGTTACAATTCAAGATTTGTATGCTTATATTGAAAAAGGTCAGAAGGAATAGTCAATCAATGTGTGGCTCGACTTAGATGATTTGTGAGTGCATTATGTATTTGAAATTCAAGTAGGCCATAAAAAGTCGTCGAATCAGATCATTGATACCAATCTTTAACTTTTTGATACAGTTTATTTCAGTTTCTTTTCAACATGCAATTTAACCATTGCTGCATCTATAACATCATTTTCTTCAATCACTTTGGTTACCAACTCTTGCAACATTCTTTTGTTCCCATTTTTCTTGTACTTTTTAACCACATTGGGATTTTCTTTCACGACTTTGTCAATCAAACTTTCAATCAATGTTTCATCTCGAAAGAATTTCAACCATTCTTTAGCTTCTAAAAGTTTACGAAAAGTTGAATATTTATCTTCTAAAATGGCACTCTCGAAAGCTTTAGAGATCAAGGTCGGTGTAATTTCTTTATCAACCTTCATATTACAAGCTGTGCTTAAAAATTCTGGAGGAATACAATTATTCAGGCCTTTCGAGTGTTTATCACAAATATGCACCAAATCAATCAAAATCAAATTTGCTAAAATCCCATGACTTTTGGGATTGAATTCTTGAGCTTGCATAAACAGTCCAAGCAAATCAGGCTCGTTGACAAGTCTCACAGCCGCATCAACAGAAAGGCCAAAGTCTTCGATCAGCTTTTTTCGTGTATCTCTAGGCAATTCTGGAAGATACCTGATGAATTTTGAAATGTCATCAGAAGTCACTCTTAGCGGTGGTAAATTAGGTTCAGGCATAAATCTGTAATCTTGCTTGACTTCTTTGTCTCTCATTGGTACAGACTTCTTCAGGTTTGCATCATAGCTTCTAGTTTCATTTGTAATCACTCCCCCTTCTTCAATAACTTGGATTTGTCTGTCTACTTCATACTCAATGGCATTGACTAATCCTCGAACAGAATTGATATTTTTCACTTCGGTTCTTGTGCCTAAATCCGTGTCTGTGGCTTTCCGGACAGAAATGTTTGCATCCACTCTCAATGCTCCTAAATCCATTTGACAACTGCAAACATCTAATTTTCGTAAAATCAATATCAGTTCTTTGACTAAACTGGCTGCCTCTTCGCCGTGAAACAAGTCAGGACCAAAGACAATTTCAATCAAACCAGAACCGCATCTATTTAGGTCCACTAACGTTTCATTGGCATCTTCGTCGTGCAAACTTTTTCCTACAAGATAAAATATTTATGAAATACATAGCCATCTAAAAAGTTTTTAATGTTTGAAAAAATAAAACTGTTACCTGAATCTTGCTCTATTTGCAACTGTATGATGCTTGCACACTTTTCATAAGTTTCTTTAATGCTTGCACTTTTCAAGACAGTAAAGTCTAAATTGCCATTCAAGGCCAATGGTCTTCTTTGTTGGGTAATTTGATATCCAGCCGGTAGATCAGCATAAAAATAGTGCTTCCGATCAAAATTTGATACTTGATTGATTTGACAGTCAAGCGCTAATGCCGCTTGCAATGCCAATTCAACAGCTTTTTTATTGATGACAGGTAATGTTCCAGGTGTTGAAGCATCAAAGAGACTAACTTGACTGTTTGCAGGAGCTCCATAAGATGCTGGAGCTCTTGAGAACAATTTACTTTTGGTTTGTAATTGCGCATGGACTTCAAGACCAATTGTGCTCATAAAAGGCTCCTTTGACCTTACTCTTACAATTTGGCCACCTTGCTTTACCACTTTAGTCTTGAGTGAGCGCTTTAGAGTACGAAAATAAGGTTGACATTTCTGAAAAATCTTCATTTTCAGAATTTCCAAGATTTGTTTTGAAACTACTTTGTTGACAAATACACTGAAACGAGGTTGCGTGATTTGAGATTTGAACTTTGCGGTATATACAGTTTTTGAAAATTGTAAGATAAGTAAATCTAATTCTAAATCGGCTAAATCGCATCAAGGCAATCAAATTTCATTAAACTATAAAAAAGCCTTGAGGCACTTATTCCAATCTGCAGGTCATGAAAGGTGTATTGTGATTGTCAATAATGGAAATAGATCTTTTTCATTCACTGTGGCAGGTCCCGGCGGTCTCGGCATTTCTCATTCCGTGAAAATTATGAGCACAGAAAATGGGTGTCAAAATGCAGTTTCACAGTCATAACCTTTTCAAGAGAAAGATCATTTCATATAAGGAGGAAGATGATGATAATTTGGGGGCCAAGAAGAAGAAGAAGACTTCACGGTGAGTTTTGCAAATTAAAAGGTCGGATTGGGTAGTTCAGCTGATGGTGCCTCAGCCTCCATTTGTGCGGCTGCTGCTGTAGATGATGGCGGCCTTCCTCGCTTTATCGCAAAATTAGAAATGAGAAGAAGCTGCTGCTGTTCCTGCCAAAATCAAGAATTTTTTTTAAGTTTCCTCCGTTCTACGTGTGGCGCCCCCTCTCACAAATTTGGCACAAGTTGCAAAGCTTTTCTCTTCTTTCTGCCTCTCCGAGTCTCCTGTAGTCGCCGTGTCTTCCTTGGCTGCTGCTATAGACGAATTTCTCTTGAGTCTCTGACTCTCCTCTTAGGCTCACAGCCTTCGAAGTCTTCTTCTTCTGCTGCTGCTTGTGGTGAGTAGTGAGTGAGCATGGCACAGGCAAGAGAGCATTTCAGTACAGAGCAGCAGCAGCAACGGGCTTTCCTTACACGGTGAGCCAGAAGCAAACTGGCCTTTTTGCAGGTAAAATAGTAAACAGGTGTTTCCAAGAAGTTTTCAGAAATTGGCTGTTGATTTTTCCATTCCATCGATTTTATGTATGCAGGTTTCATCTAGGATGCTATCCGTATGCGATTCTTGGCAACAACAAAAAAATTAAAAGGCTTCGCTCAGTCGGCCCTTCGGGCCTCCTTCGCTCCGCTTTAAACTTTACTCCAGACCCTAATAGACCAAATGTCCAAAGTAAAACTTGAACATTAGGACTGTTCTAAAAATAGAATTTTGAAGATTAATGGTTTGTATTTTCTCAAGGTTTAGTTCCACCGTGTAAGGATAGTCTCTCGGCGCTTCTTCAGCAGCAGTTCGCAGCTGCCTGCCATGCTACGAAGGCTGGTGGCCTCTGCCGAAAGGCCGAAGTCGGCTCCACAGCAGCTGCTATAGCGGTAGTACCGCTGCTGCCACTACTGCTGCTGCGCCTTCGACGACGTTGCGAGAGTCTTCGTATTCCTTCCCTGCTAGCCCTCAATTGGCCACGTGTGAGAGCTTGCAAGGCCGCAAAGGCTTGTCAAGGCCTTTCTGCTTCCAGCTGCGTTCACTACATTTGTGTAGCAGCAGGTTCCAACAAAAAAAGAGCCAAAGACAAAAATTCATCTCATGAAAAGAGTGCCTGCAAGACGAAAAAGGCCTTCCGCCGCCAGCTAATGACACGAAAGTGCGGGCACAAAACAGGCCGGTCAACGAGCAGACCACCGACGAACAGTCTTGTCGTCATGTGATTTTGGTAAGAATTTGAATTTTGAATATTTAAAAAGAAAGGAAAGTTACACAAAATCAAATCACATGGAAGAATTTTTTTAACAGTACATATTTCAGATAGATAGTTCATTTCGAATTTTCCAATGAAGGTGTTACTGCTATGATTGTTATGTAGTAAAACATCATAGGAAAAATAATTTTATGGCTTCTGCTGGTATACATTTGCATATTTTTGTAGAATGTCCTCCTTCGTTTGAACCAGCAGCATGCAGAGATAGACAATGTTAGAATTTAGGTCTTCTATACATTATGTTGCATTTGGTCTTAATCCTGTGGTAATCTTAGCCTTGAGCACTCAACTTTCTGGGGAATTTGTCAGCAAGTGCTGAATAGCAACTCCTTGCTACATTAACTCGAGCATGGAGAAAGAATAGGCAATGATGCTGCTGCCAATGCTGCATCACCATTCAACCCTTCAAAATTGGACGCATAAGCATATCTTCTCATATGTAGGGAATTTTTGCTGTCTTTTGTTATCCGCAATAAATTCACAGCAATTTGACAAGTTTTTCCTTTTGCTGCTCCTACTGTCTTTAGACACGCCTAAATTGTCTCGCTGCTGCTTTGATTACTAAAGACCAGCAGCAGCAACTGAAATGTCATAAAAACGAAGCGAAAAATCAAGCGTAAAAACGCGGAGTAATAGTCTGCCAGCATTGAAAAAGCAGCTAGTCAACACTTCAATTGGTTAGTGGTGTGACTATGGATGATTTTTTTCCGATTCACCTAATATGACACATGTTTGTGGATTTGCTTGGAATGTTTCCAGTCATGGACTCGACTCCTGAATCCTGATGGTTCCATCATCGGCACATGCAGTGTAGACTGTTTTTTAAGTTACTTTATTTTTAGACTTTTATTAGAGTAGCAAATTCAACACCACCCGGCGAAAGGATTTGATTTCAAGCAAGATGACAGGACAGACAGACGAGTGCATCAGTAGCAGTTTGGAATTGCAGGTCTAAGACAATGGTGAAGGAGATGTGGAAATTAGATTGATCAGTGGCACGACGACGACGCGTGCTGCTGCTACTGCGCGACGCGCTGGCTTTGCGATCAATCTTCACTCCTTTGAGGAGTGGAGTGGAAAGAAAGAGAAGAAGACGAAGGAAGAAAAGTTGAAAACACAAAAGTTGTACTTCTTCTTCTACCTTCATCTTGACTTCTTTTAGGGCATCAAGAGTTCAGTAGCTAGCGCCATCGCCATCGCTTCTCCTCGCTCGTCTTGTGTGTGTGTACTATGAAAAAGTGCATTTGGCCTCCTCAGCCTCCTTCTTCTATCCTCGGGCTTGTTAACTTTTTTCGCCTCACTTGGCACAGGCAAATGAGATATTTTCCTTCTGAAATGGGGCAAAAGCAACATCATGAACATCATCATCATCCACTGAGTTTCCTTGCATCTCAAAGGCATTAGTCAGTGATAAGAAATAATTCGCTACAACATACACAACTTCAATGTTTATCCCACATCTCTGAGTCCTGGGGAAAGGGAAAAAGGACCGACGATGTAAACTGTAAAAAGACAGATTCCAAAGGCTAAGAAATATGTCATCAAAGAGTTTGTGTGTGTAAAAAAATTGTAAATGTTTTAACTTTTTTGTTTTACAGGTCAGTCAGCAAAAAGTCAATCATCCAGCATAACTTCTGGAGTCAAGGTAAGCACTGACATTGACGTATTTGGTGTATTCAATATTCATGTGTATTTTTGGATACAGCAGTCATCATTCATTTACCATGACTTAGAACTAGGAGTAGTATTGTGATATTGTCATTTGAAATTGTAGAAGGAGAATTAGAAATGATGTTGTTGCATCATACGAGTAGTACGAATTAGTGATGAAAGGAAGTTGTACATTCAGCATTATTTTCTAAGGAGGGAAATGGAGTCAGCAAAAAGTTGCACCACATGAAAAACGAACATCAGAAGAGGAGATGGAAGAGACTTGGAAAAATATACCATTTCCCTTTTGTCTTTTTTCATTGGCAAGGAAACAATTATCATTTAAGAATTCTTTTTCATTTGTCATCATCTCGCTTAGTAAACTGAAACAAAAAACAGTTTTTTGATGAATTGCACTCATCCAGAAGAAGAAAAAAAATGGATCCAATGTGAGACCTTGAATAGCAAAAAAGCAAAAAACAATAGACCATGAAAAATGCACACAGGTTAGTCCATTTTTTAAACCTTTAATTGGAGTAATGACAAGAGTTGTAATAAATATCAGATTTAATAGAAGAAGAAGCAAACTTTGGCGCTTTTTTCAATGTAATATCTGGTAGCTCTGAGGTCACTGATATGTGTCTATTGTCTAATCTCTAAATACTGAAATTTCGCATCATTGTGCAAATCCGTTCTATTTGCCAAAATTCTGCATCGTTCGCAACAATTTCCCATTATCTCTAAGGTTCTCCATTTTATCAAAGGCAACTCTTGCTTTTATTTGCCCTCCTTTTTCTTTTTGAAAACTTTCACAAACTTTTTGGAAAGGAAAGTGCATTTTTCGCCTGCTTTTAGAGTTGGAAATAGCAGTGCAGCTATAGCAACAGTTTGTTGATTTTTAGCTTAGATTTTCCCTTAGCTTTGTGCTCGTTTTGATACTTTGTAATATGGTATTTTCCAAAGTGTCTCGCTTTTTCAAACCCATAAACTCAGGGCTGTTTTTTCTGTACTTTAACCCCTCAATGTAGCCAAAATACCAAAAGTCAGGTTGCCAAAAGCGTTCATAGGCACTTCTCTTCTCACCAGGCAAAATTATGCTCTTGGCTCAACTTTGGCATAATATGGAGATTTCTGTTAAAACAGATGTTTTCACTCGACCTTTTGTTGCATTCCTACGCTACCAAACTGAAGAATAAACCTTTGAACAGGTTACCACTTACCACCATTTTTTGTCCGAACCGATTTTTTTGCATTAATTGGCCTCTATTTTAAGAACAAGTACCAATTTCGTGGCTTTACAAAGCAAACCCCCTTAGGAAAATTGTCAATAGCCATTTTATGCATAGGCGTGTGTATTTTTCAATGTTGCCTCCTCCTAATGATGATGGTAGATGAACATGTAGTCAAACCACAAAATCTAATGACTCACATCGGATGGAATTCCCCCAGAATTTTTCATTTTTAGTTAATTTTGAACCTTTGGCTCGAGGTCAAGTGTGCTATGCAGTGACATCAAGGAACTTTTGTGGTCTCCTATTGCACAAATTTTTTCAATACATTTTGGTTTCCTCCTTCTAATCTGGCTCTGACATGAAATTCTTGCCTGTCCAAAGGGGCTTGTTTGAATAAACCACACCAGGTAAAAAAAGTGTGAACTTTTTTAAAAAGACCAATTTTGTGGTAAATTAAAAATATGATGATGCCAAATCTAATCAAGGTGAATTATTCCATATCTTGCACTATAATTTGTAACACTACAAAATAGTATCACCAGTACTTGGTTTTCTAGTTTTTTTAGAATACATACTGTAAACTTGAGTCAATGAGCACTAAGCCAATGAAATAATGAATAATGTGGTCAATTATTGAACAAAAGTATAAGACAGAATGAACGAAATGTGCTTCTATTTGTTCAGATTAGGTGAGTCCTGACTCAATTTGGTCTCATTAGTGCACTGAGGAGTGAGGTGATGATGAGAAAAGGCAATAGGTATACCTAATGTCATGTATGGATATTTTTGGATAGTGGACATGACACTGGACGTGATACAAGCACACCATCATGCATTCAGAGTTGTATAAACTAGCATAAAAACCAAGGTATATATAATATGAATCTAGCGTTATAGAACTCTGGCCCCACACAACCCCTGTAGGAATTCTATATTTATGTCAATGGCACAAGATTTATGACGGTTCATCACTAGGCCTTGAGAGGATTTTTTGGCATGCCCTAAGCAGTAAAGTCCTGATTTCCTTGCAGCTCTTTACAGCTTGCTTTAAAGATGATGAAGACGTAGGGTGCTAAACTAATTGAGATCTGCTTTGCTACATACAACAGCTGATTTATGACTGAACCTTTTCCATTTACGTTAGAAACAGAAAAGATCTTTGTATAATGTATAGGTAGTCTAAACGGAAATCGTTCACCACTTCGATTTGCTTCACAGATACTATTTGGACTGAATTTTCAAAGATTACATTCAGTTGTTAACATGAGTCGTGATCTTTTAGATTAAAATTCAAACGTGGTTCAATCATTAGTGTCACCTTTTTCAAGAAAAATTGCCACTTAAAAAAAGTATTGTAGTAATAATTTCTGGTCTAGTTTCTATCACTGCGAGGAGTAGCATGTACTTCGAATCGGTTTTGGAAATGGCAGGTCTTGGATTTTGGTTTGGACTAGCGGAAGAAAATGATGCAGGATTTTGTTGAGCTTCAGGCAATTTTTGACTGAAAGTTTTCCATCTTGATTCTGCAGGAAATGGATGAGATTGAGATACAATACAAAAGCACCACTGCAGCAGCAGCAGCATCAACTAAAAACTTGAAAGATTACAATATCTCTACTCCATTGGAGTAGATGATGGATGCTACATTGTGTAGTATCATGTAGTTGGGATGAAAAATTCCGCGCAATGTTATTTCACGGTTGACTTGCTATCGTTTGCTGCCATCCAGCAAAGGGTGATGCCCCAGCCCCCAAACCGATGCAGAAAATCTCTTTCATGCCATGCATTCCCATGTTCTTTGATGAAGAAAAGAAAACAATTAGCCATTCATTTTTTTAAAGTGAGAGAGACCACTATAAGAGCAGCAGCCTTCCTACTTAGCAGATTACCCCCAGTGCATTTTCTTTTCTCATTATGTAGTTACGGCTTAGGCAGAGACTCGAGCTTAAAACTTGATTTGCCCCTTGCTTGCCAGTCTAGGATGCAAAATACGAGCAAGGTAGTAATTGAAAAATGGCCACCAGCATAGCGTAGTGAATTGTATCTTGAATGATGGCTACTGCAGACTGCTGCTGATATTGCTTCAGTCAATATTTCAAGGCCCTTTTGCAGACATTAGGCCTTTCAAAGGCTGATGACGAGAGAAGGAAAAAAGACTCAAGGACATCTTTGACAAAATGACAACTTTCAAAATGACCTGAAAAGGCATCTCAAGAGTCTATTCTTGAAGTACATTATAAAAACTACATTAATTCGATTTATTCGACTATTTTACACTTTTGTTTGTACAAGAATGAATATTATCCATATTGACAAGTCCTCTTTTATGGTACAACTACTCTAAAGTCCTACTTTATATGCTATGTATAAGGAGCATGTGAGAAATGTCAGATCGCGTGTAGGTAAAAACAGGCGTAAATTGCTGTGAACATTCAAAAAGTAAGTAGTAAAAATGTCGCTTTTCTTCCTTCTTTTTCTAAGGCTGCCGATTTGCTTTTGTAGACACCAAAACATCTTGTCGTTGCCTCTCTCTCTGACTCTGAAGTCTGAGTTGCCACCACTAGAAGCAGGAAGCAAGCAAAAAAGGCTTTTGCATGAATATTTGACTAGAATGAGAAATTGTGTAGAAGTCAACAACTCTCTTCTCAAGTTTTCAAAACCATGAGAAAAGTACAAAGCAAACAAGAGGACGATGATGGCCTTTATGATAAAACTCATTAGTAGGGCATCAGATAGCAACTGACATGGCATATGTATGTTCAAACTGGTTTTCTTCATTATGTCTATTTTGGCCAGTTCGACTTGAGTTGAGTTTCAAGTGAAATTAAATATTGTTCTGGCATTTTGACTATTGATGATATAATTTTTGTAGATTCTTCTTTTGAACAGTATGTATCTCCTTGATTATGCCTCCGCATGCAACAGCAAAAAGATGGAATAGAAAAGTAGCTAGCACTCCTACAAATAATGTTTCTTTATCATATGCATTATAATTATGCAACATGAGTTGCAGCAGTAGTTGTCATAGTCCATTTGGTAAATTAGGAGAGTTGCTTGTACTGATCTTCATTTTCTTTTTTCTTGAGCAGTGAGCACATTAACAAACATATTGTCATGACCACTCAGGCTAGTAGAACAACCTCAGAGTCAGAGAGAGGATCAAGCAAGAATGAATACTGAATAGTAAGGGAGAAACAAGACTGAATACGTTTCAGTCTATAAGCGCGATCCTGTGCTCTGCTACGTTTTATTCAATCAATACTTCAATAAGATTCAACCCTTGACAACACCTTTTTGACATAGTTTAAAATAATTTGGAAAGTAATTTAGTCAATTTGATTCTTTTATTTTCAGTTGAAAAGCTGCGTGATCAGAGAAATATTTAAACATTATTTTGATTTCTACCAATTCTTACGCAATACAAGAGGTGTCTATACGTTTAATTGAGGATTGACGGAAGGAAAAGAATCTAAAGATGTAGAAGCGCGACAACAAAGTTGATCGCGCTTAAAAAGAGAAAATGGTCACAAAACGACACCAGAGCACGCAAAGGATTTCAAACTTTTCTGTTCTAGCTCCTATTCATTAGCACCGGACCAACAAAAGTTGGAACAAAAGTACACCTTACAAGACTTTTCAGTTCCCTCTCACCTAGACTACTTTTTGATGATGGTAGGAGTGGAGTGGTGGAATGGTGGTCCGATTCTAAACTATCCTTGACATAGTAACACACATTTTTAAAAGAGTAGTCAATATTTGTCTTGAAGTAGTAGCAGTGGTAGTAGTCATCCTCTTCTCATCTTTTTTCTTTGGTCCCAAGATGAATGGATATCCATATCATGATCCTACTACCTTTAGTAGCCATTTTTTGCTTCTTCCACTACACCACCACCATCAGCCAAACTTCATTGCTATGCCTTCCTCCTCTTAGCCTATGCTTGATGCTGTAATCCCTCATTTTCGCCCTATTCAAGGCTTGCCAAGGGAAAATAGCAGAGCTTGTCATCTGCGATGGATAGCAGTAATACAAACTAAAAGAAATTAGAAAACCAACTTTAAAAAGGATTATGAAATCGGTATCTATAGAAGTTCCTGAATAAAGGAGACTGATTTTCTTCTTCTTCAGTTTATGACCGTGATATTTTTAAGGAATCAGATGGCTATATTTCCCTTGGAGAATATTTACTCTAAAAAGTATCAATCATTTGTTTGTTAGTTGTTTGTCACATACTAATATATCCCTAAAAACTACATAACTTTCAAACCTATAAGACCGTTCGAAAGACTCTCACAGTCAAAATAAGAGTAAAGACTTGATTGACAATGTATGGAAAAGTGTAGAAACTGTTGAAGAGGAAAACTGCATCTACGTTCGTACTACTAGAAACATAAATGCAATGTATGATGTCAGTAGCTAACTGCAAAAATGCAATTTCCCCCTTTTTTTTTGCTAAAAGAAAATGTATTTTGAAGCTGGCTAAAAAAAGTAGTAATCTAAAGAAACTATTTTTCTAATCAAAGTGTCCTGGCAAGCATGAAATCGATAAATATCGGTGTTGAAATGTGGTGACGTCGCGCATTCTTTACACGCAACCAGAAAAAAGATGACACTTTTTTGACCATCAAAAATGCATAAGAATTGCAACTCCGACACCAGCTCCTCCAGCAGGACAACTCGTCACCTTCCACTACCGATTTCAAGACACTTTTCTAAGGAAAAAAGGTTGCAAACTTCATTTTGACGAGGAGGAGGAGATGGACGACGACGAAAGTGCAATTCAGGACTTTTGAAAGCAGTTAAATCAAAATACAGTGTATCTTTCCACAACTGATAATATTTCAAATGTTCAAATCTGATCGATTTCGGTTTGCTCACGATGATTTTTTAGATAAGGAGGTTTTGTGTTTTGACTTTTGGGAGGCGTGAATTTGATAAACTAGCTAAGTTAGTGTTTTTCCCAAACCTATTGATAGGAAAGAACTCTTCTATCTCTCTCTGCTTTAGTAAGAAAAGAGATTAGAAAAGCAGCTGAGACGACATTTTCCCAAGGCCAAAAGGGTCCCAGGAGAATCCCTGCAGAAATTAAAAAAATGGGAAAGTTGAGAGGCAAAGTTTGGCCAATGGGTATCTCTCTAGAGGTTTCTCATTTCTTCTTCAAAAGAAACTACCTACCTACCTACTTCACTTTAAGAATTAGTATTAGCATTAGTACTACAAACTACTTCCATTCCATCAAAAATGTTTTATGTTGCTCCTTCTTGAAAAGCCTTTTTTTTAATGTTCAATACTATTGACTAAAATGTCATTAAGTTTTATGCTACAACTCTCTTCTCATATGTAGGTGTTTCTTTTTTTAAATCATAGTTTTTTGAACTTGCAGGTAAGTTCCCATCATCATGAAAACGAACTATTCAATAGTATGTCCTACTGCTGTTTGACTTTTGCAACACAAAATTGGCTTCCTCGTAAAGTTTGTTTACCTATAGATCAAAGTGAGGGGTTTTAAACCAAGGGGATATATAGCTCAATGCAAACTGCATTTCAACAAAAATTGTATTCATTTTATATCTAAAGTTTTGTTTCACTAGCCTAGCTAGATAGACTGTAGGGCGAAACTAACATCATGTTTCACTACGGCGACAGCAATGATTTATTTGCATGGAAACAATTGAACATCAAAGTCATGACATGCCTGTAATTGTGTGACACTCATTCATTTTCTAGTAGCATTTACATACAATGTTGTATGACACCTTTGGCTCTAGCTGTAATTAGAGCCTCATCTATTTGAATAGTATTCGCATAAATTCTATACTTTTTGAAAACAATTATCAAACAGTATGTATGAACATTTCTAAATAGCATATCACAGAAACGGTAAGGCGGCTTTAGATAGTGTTTGCCATTCAGAGGCCCAATTTAGAGTAAAATTAGGCATTTGAAAAGTTTCACGTCATGGTATAGGTCGAGCCAGTCACGTTGTCGTGACGTTTCACAAAAGTGTAATAATTCTTTAATCCCTTTTCTGCTGAGACATGATCACACTATACAGACTACTACTGCTAACGCCCAAGCCCATTCACTATACCATTTCTAGTATGCAAAGTAAGGATGAAAGATAGATAGAAAGAAGCTAAAAAAACATACACCTCACGTGCTCACTCATGATGGATTAATTTTCTAAAAAGCCTTCATCAATACTTGTTTTCGACCTTGATTTTGTGGCTATAGTAATTGGCCAATAGCTCAACCTACAGGCTAGGTTACATCTACACTGTGAGACTTATCAGTCACTTCCATTCTTCATGCGCCTGTTTTTTGTGCGACCACCACGTTGAGTATTCAAAAAGACATCTTGATCCTTGAACAAGCTTAAAGAAACTTTTTTAAATGCCATCGAGTAGGAAAAGAAAGGGGAAAAAAAAGAAATCTTAACTGCAATTAGGCGGCCATTGATGTATTTTTCATGTCCCGAACTTTTCTGTCAGCAATTTTTAGCACTAGTTGGTTTGCCTAGTAGGTGGTCCGCTTCTCTCTTTGCACGATTTTCTATTCAGTATGCTCTGGAAAACATAAATAAATGCCTCAAGTATGTTACAGACATGTTCTATACTAGTGAGTCAAGTAACTAAGTATACTTCCATCTGTAGCTGTACTGCTGTTGCTCCCCAGGTCCTTAGTAGTGGCAGCAGAGGCTTGATTTGATTGACCATATTGATCTTTGTCAGAGCTTTTAGGCCAATCAATGCTCATCAAACTTTGATACTTGCTACCAGAAAATCACATACGTACTCACTACTCTGTACAAAATCTGATATTTGAGATTGAGAAGATGAGAAGTAGGAAGCGAAAAATCCGCCTCCTCTCCACATGCAATGTCATAAAATAAGGGCAAAAAAAGGGACCATTAAACCTAAAAGATAGTGTGTCATTGTAAATTCTCAAATTGAAAATTAAGTGGATGTGAAAACCTCCTATTTGTCAAACAAAAGGTTTTTTTTTACAAAATCAGAAAATATCGAAAATATTCCTGCTGAAATAGTAGGTGCATTCTTATACCATGAGAACAAATGGCCTCGTGGTGCAAAATTTCCGTAGAAGTCGAAAGAGACGGTGTCTCAACTTCAAAGGCTCCGCTTTTGCGGTAGAGTTGTAGTAGTGGCCTTCTTGGCCTTGCTTTCCAAGTTGTCCACGCTGCGCATAGCAGAAGAATAGTCTCTGTTTGTAGGAAAACCGGCCCGAGGATTGTGGATTCTCCAAGGAACCAAGCATGCCGGACCGTAAAACATTGTTTCTGCCAAGCCGACATCAGTCAAAAAATAAAAGGACAGAGTTGCCAGAAATCATCCACATGTCAAAATCTTTGGATCAAAAATCAAAATCATCATGGGTTTGGGTGCTAATGTCGCGACTTGCGTCAGGTGGGATTCTCATTAAATTGTAGCAGGAGGGCAAATCGGAGCATGACTTTGAATATCACAACCTTGTTGACAGCCTGATTGACAGAGTAGGCCAGCAGGAGTTATTCCTTGCATTTATGCTGCCCTCCATGATGAATAACGCGTAGGTCTCGAATTCTTCGGGGATAAATGAATAAGGTGTCTTCAGGCACTTCAAAAGGTCTCACATTCTTTTTACAGAAATTGAAAACTGAGAATCGTGTTTTGATTTGCGACACAAGATCGAAGTTAAGACAAGCCCCATTTACATCAACTTAAATGACATCATAATTTATTACTTCGCCATCATAACAAGTTTTCATAACAAGTAATACAAGTTTAATTGATGATTTATGTGTTTTAGATCATAATCCGTTTCATGTAGGACATAAGTTGTTCAAAGCAAGATTATTCTAAATTGCTTTGATTTGAAAAGGCCTGTAATTTGCCACTCCGCTGTCCGCTCTTCAGTTTTGAAATGTCAACAAAATTCAGCGAGTTTCAACTTTTTTCCCCCGCCAAATTATCTTGGCATTTTGAAACAGCTAGAGAGGTAATCTGAATTTTCATCTCTCTCTATTTCGTGCAAAATCTACGACAAGATATAGAGGAGGCCGAAAAACGTTAAACACATGTGAGTTTTGCAAGCTTTTTTAATGCCATTCCTGCGTGACGGCGACAAGATTGTCCTCCTCCCCTGCCTCCTACTGTCATGTCATAAACAAAATAAACAGAAAAATTCTATTAAAGCTCTTATAGTCTTACCGCCAACTGCAAATTCCAAGCACCAGGCCGAGGAGGAGTAGACATTACCGCGTGACTAATTTAGACGAGTTTTTGACCAATTGACCAACAACTAGATTTTCCGCTAGCAAAACCAAATGATTAGCTGTAGTAACCAAAGTAAATCAAACTGAAAATTGCTTAAACAGATAATTGATTACATTGTTCCTTTGACATTGCCAAGTGGTTTTTTTAAAGCAGCTAGAAGAGAATTTGTAACGGTCATTTTTCCACGTCAACTTTTTTTCCGTCAAAACGCATAAATCAACAGCTGTTCCTAGTTGACACCTGCGCTATTTAACGAGATTTTTCGTCACAAATCAAAACTCTTTACATTGCATCCCCTTAATATCTAAAGTCAATAGCAGTGGCTTAACAGGTAAAAAGGAAGGTAGATTTCTATTTTTGAGTCGAGAACAAGCACAGTAGAGGAGCCAAGGGGGCGCTCATTTGGAGTCTGGTAGCTCTTGCTTGCGTCGTGGTGAAGGAAGCTCTTACTCCGGCTCGGCTTCGGCTCTGAGAGTGAGTGGGAGCGCTCCGTCCTCACGTGTGCTGCGCATGCGTTTTGGTCCATTTCTCAGTTTGCCGTTTGGACTTGCCTTTTGCATTCAGGCAAAACAGTGAAGTTTAGGCCTTTTTAGGCCCATTTCAAGCCTGATTTTTAAAACTGAGTGAGGTTCCGGACCAGCCATTAGTTTGGAAGCATGGCCGGCTAGTGTCAGTGTTAAGAAATGAAGTGGAAGAACATCAAGGCCACAACCATGGCCTCCACGTAGGATTAAAGGTCAGCAAAGGCTGTTTTGACATGGCCTATTTTTATAAAAATGGTTTCTAAGAATTCCTGTCAAAGCTTTTTCTCTTCTAAGAGTTTACCTTTTCATTGTACTTTTAATTAGGCTTTAAAAATCAAATGTTAACGAGCTCTTTACACGACAAAAACTATTTTTAGACATCTTTTGCCCTTCATAGGGTAGGATTGGTTTGTACTTTTGTTTCTAACGAAATGATTGTAAAATTGATATTTGAATACCTTTGCAAATCGCATTGTGTTCGGATCAAACAAGTAATGTTAGAATGAAACACTCAAAGGGTAATTGGGACGAAAGGTTTCATATTTCAATTTTAACTACTATGTCTCTATGACGTGTGACTGTGTGACAAAAATGTAGAGATTTTGCAGTTGGCTTGTCATTCCAATTTTTGCATTCATTGAATAGTTGAAATGACAGAGCAAATGCATGATTAGGAACAGACTATTGTCCGCCATATCACCATATCAAATATTTCATTCTCAATGGTGCATTTCATGTCATTGCTTCTCCTCAGCAGCCCTTTTGAAAGCCTTTTCAACTTAGCCTTCCTTCCTAATTCAGAAAAAAAAAAAAATTGTATTATTGGTCTCTAACATGCATCGAAACCTCATCTCAAATGTCGTCTAAACTCGGAGTTTTAATTGTCTGCGTCATTTTCTTAGTTAAGCAGCACATCCAACAGGTTTGACAACCTTGGCAACCTTGTGAGTTGAAGTTGAAGTAGTCGGAATTTCTAGATGCTTATCCTCATGTCTAATTGTCAATTTCAAGATGACGTCAATCATGTCAATGAAATATGAAGATGAATAGAAAAAATCAGCAGCATTCAGCAGCAAGGACTTCTTTGATTTTTGGTTTCGATTCGTAGTCACTCGTGAGAAAGAAAAAAATAATACACGCAGAGGAGAATCAGAACTCAGGAGGCGAAAAAAAAAACCACCTCACGATTTTTTCATAAATCAGCGATGCTGTTTTTTCATTGTCGACACACGTCATGTCAATGAACAAATGAAACCGTTCATTTTGTCCCTTTGATATATTTCATCTATCAATATTCCTGTCGAATTCAAGCGAAATGATATAAGTTAGTGCATAGACTAGGGCCTTCTTCAGTGAGGCTGAGAGGCTGCTGCGGCATTTCCATTCTCTTTGAATGGGAAAGAGAGCCTTGGGGTTTTTGATGAATATTGGAAGAGAGCTAGCCTAGAGTAGTATGTAGTAGTTCTTCTTTTGGCTGATGTGCAGTAGCTATTGCATGGCTCTTTCCTTGGCTCCTCTCAGATGGCCTAAATCAATTTGGCCTCATTGATGACAATTGTTATAAGATGGCAGACACAATAGAGCCCCTGATGATTAGTACAGCTTGAAGAAATGGATAAGAAAGAATGGTCAAAATTCTTAGCTTTCAATGGAGGCTGCTATGCTACTGAAATGGAGCGATAATCAATGCTTTACATCAAGAAGTCCCAACAAACAAAACAGAGTGAAGAAGGAGCTGGAAAACCTGACACCAACACTAACATTTGAGGTTTTCCTTAGCCTTTCACAGAAGTAGAACAGCAGCAGACTAAAGTGCCTGGATTTACAAAAGCCACGACGACTACAGAGAAGAAATTTCTCCTCAATTTTTCAAGTGCTACTGCACTTTGCAATAGCACTTAGTATACTTGAAACCCATTACTGAAAAGTCTTTGAAGTTTAAGGGAAAATTGAACTTTTGAGATCATGAGAAACTGATTTTTGAGACTTTGATCATTTGCATCATCACTATCTCTATCCCTAAGCCTGGCCCATAGAAAATCCATCATGCTTTCAGGAGAAAAAAATTGACAGTTCTTCATGAACAGCTGCAGTAGCAGCAAGCGACGAAAGAGAGCCTACTTTCTGGAAAGTAGCTTGGAAAGTAGAAAGCTTCTAGTAGTAGTAGTGCCTTACTGCCTCAGCCTCAACTCAAGTAGTAGTAGGAAAGAGTAAAGTTGTACATAGTCGCTCTTGGTCGTAGCAGGAGGAGCATCTAGAAAACCAAAGGTTAAAGCCTTTTTTCTAGCTTGGACATCATCGTATAGTATCATGGATCTTGCTTTCTCATAAGTCACTGAAAATTACATTTAGTACTGCAATCAGTACTATTACTTAGTTGAAGCTAGGCCTAATCTAACTTGCAGCTTTATTGACATGAGGTAAACAAACGCGAGGACCCAATTTTCATGACAACCCATTATAGTAGCTTATGTAGTACAATATCATCTAATAAGGAGTTTCCTATCTAATAAATAGTTTTCATTCCATTGCTACATATTTAACAAGCTTTATATGTATAAAGCAGCCGGGATAGGGGAAGGTGGAGGATTGTTTTATTATGGTGTGCTTATCATCAGATTGCAATCCTGCATTTGGCTGCTTTAGACTGCGTTAGCAAAGGCTGTTTGCACATGACTGTAGCAGATACATGTTTACATACACGTTATAGTAGTACTAGTACTACTCGGTATAGGCTACATCGATAGAGTGGGGGTTAATAAAAAGAAGTCTTATCTTATCTCATTGAAGAGGAGGAGGAGGAGTACTGGAGTATGAGAGGGTGTCTAACTAAAAGTTTTTGACAGCAGAGCTTTCTCTTCTTCTTCCAGTGATGCTGTGTGAGTGGCCAAGGTTAGCATAGCTGGACTCTTTGGAGGAGGCCTTGTGAGGTCTTGCATCATATAGAAGTCTCACCATGGCGGCGACCTCACGCTTTGGTGTTTCGCTCAAGCAGCTCCGCGACCTGATGGAGTATCGCGGGCCCGAAGGTGTCCAGAAGCTCAATGACCTGGGAGGTATCAAAGGACTCCTTTCAAACCTCAACACATCAGAAGAAATAGGTAATAAGGCGAATAACATAAGAAGAAGACGACGACGACAGAACAGCTTAGCGTTAATACCACCGCCTAAGTCCTAAGAATAGAAGTCTTGAGGACTTAGTTTGCTTTGCCTTTGACATACAGTACCAATAATAGCTGAAGTTCTTAGGGTTCATTAGGAAAGAGCTTTAGTCAATATCTTGTTATCTTACAGGCCTTCGCGGTGACAAATCCGACATGGAGGCCAGGCGCGACGTGTTCGGCTCTAACATCATTCCTCCCAAGCCACCTAAAACCTTCCTCCAATTGGTGTGGGAAGCTTTGCAAGACATTACACTTATCATTCTGGAAATAGCTGCCATCGTCTCCCTAGCCCTCAGCTTGTACAAACCTCCAGCTGATCCCTCGGAAACTTCTGAAGATGGCTTCGTTGAGGAGGAAGCAGATGAACATGGATGGATCGAAGGCTCTGCCATTCTGATTGCAGTCATCATCGTCGTCTTCGTCACTGCCTTTAATGACTGGTCCAAAGAAAAGCAATTCCGAGGACTGCAAGACCGGATCGAAGGCGAACAGACATTCAATGTTATCCGCGGCGGAACTGCACAACAGGTTCAAGTTGGCGAGTTGGTGGTGGGAGACATCCTACAAGTCAAGTACGGCGACCTACTCCCCGCCGATGGCGTTATTATGCAAAGCAACGATCTCAAAATCGACGAGTCTTCCCTTACCGGCGAGTCCGACCAGGTCAAGAAGGGTCGTGACGTCGACCCTATGGTCTTGTCAGGCACCCACATCATGGAGGGGTCCGGCAAGGTGGTGGTCACAGCCGTGGGTATCAACTCACAAGCGGGTATCATTTTCACACTCCTCGGGGCCGTTGAAGACGCTGCAAGTAAAGAAGACAAGAAGCGAATGAAAGAAGGTAAAAAATTAGATCACCACTCCGCTAATTAAATCATTATCCACTTCTACTGCACCTTATACATACTAATGGTAGATAAAGACTTTTTTCGAAACCTGCATGATAATGGCGATAATATTTATTTTTTCATTATTATATTTTTTCAAAATCAGTATCACCCCTTTTTTGATTTGCATGTTTAGAGAAAAAGAAGACCAAGACTCTTGCAAAGACTGATGAGGAGACTGTAGCCATGACTAGTGGCCTTAATGACACAGGTTAGTCTTGTACAAATTATTGTTGATGTTGTTGCACAAATTCTTATTCTTCTGTCCATTCGCCTATACATATTATACAGTTTTGAAAAGTGAAAGTTTGTAAAAAAAAGTTTTGGTTTTTGGTACTTTGCAGATCCTGAGGAAGGTGTGGGCAATTCACATGCTGCCTTGGGAAAGCTTCCCGTTCCCACCGAAGTTCCCGGCGAAGAAGCCAAAAGTCCCACGGCTGAGGATGTGCAACTTCCCATGGGCGAGGGCGAGAAATCGGTGCTGCAGGCCAAACTGACCAACTTGGCCATACAAATCGGCTACGCAGGTAAATAGAGATTTCTGCTAGCAGAAAAAAAAGGAAATTTGAAGTTTCCTTCCTTCTTTTGCAGGCATGGCCGTGTCCCTTTTGACTGTGGTGATTCTCTGCATTCGCTTTTCCGTCAAAACCTTTGCCCAAGAGGAAAAAGAATGGAGTGCTACCTACATCAACTTCTACGTCAGGTTTGTCATCATTGGCGTCACCGTCTTAGTCGTGGCTGTGCCCGAAGGTCTGCCTTTAGCTGTCACTCTAAGTTTGGCCTACTCCGTCAAGAAAATGATGGCCGACAACAACTTGGTCAGACACTTGGATGCCTGTGAGACCATGGGCAACGCCACCACTATCTGCTCCGACAAGACTGGCACCCTCACTACCAATAGGATGACTGTGGTTCAAACTTATTGTGGCGGCAAACATTGGAAACCTGACCGGGCGTCATTGCCTAAGCTGAAGGACTTGCCCGGCCAAGTGGGCAAGTTGATCACCGATGGCATCTCCATCAACAGTTCTTATTCAACTGACGTTGTCTTAGTACCCGGTCAAGTGTTACCCAATCAAATTGGAAACAAAACAGAATGTGCCTTGTTGGGCTTCGTCCTTGATTTGGGCAGCGACTACCGCAACATCCGGAAAAGGAATCCAGATACCACCTTTACCAAAGTCTTCACCTTCAACTCTGCCAGGAAATCCATGTCCACAGTCGTTCCTTTGCCTCCCAACGAAGGCAAAGGTTGGAGGATCTTTACCAAAGGAGCCTCGGAGATTATTATGTCCAAGTGCTCTTTTATGCTCGGCGATGGAGGCAGATTTGAAAAGTTTACCAAACAGGCGCGTGACCGTTGTGTCAGAGACGTCATTGAGCCGATGGCACGTGATGGCCTCCGTACCATTTCCATAGCTTATAGAGATTTCGTCTTAGGCAAAGCTGACCCCAATCAGGTACTAATTTATAAGGACATTTTTCTTGGAAGAGTATTTGACTCAATGATTCATTCTTTCAGGTACATGTGGATGCTGAACCGAACTGGGAGGAAGAGGAAAAGATTATTGATAATTTGACTTGTGTTTGTGTGGTTGGCATTGAGGACCCTGTGCGTCCCGAGGTCCCCGATGCTATCAAAAAGTGCCAACGAGCAGGCATTACTGTGCGAATGGTCACTGGTGACAATATTAACACTGCTCGTGCCATAGCAACGAAATGCGGTATTATCAAGCCAGGTGATAACTTCCTCGTCCTCGAGGGAAAAGAGTTCAATCGACTCATCAGAGATGCCAATGACAACGTGAGTTGTACCTAAAATGAATAAACCCATTTAATTGCTAAAAAACAACATATTTTGCAGGTGTCGCAACAGAAGCTGGATCAGATCTGGCCTAAGCTCAGAGTCCTTGCCAGGTCACAACCAGTGGACAAGTATACTTTAGTCAAAGGCATCATCAATAGCAAAATTAGTGCCAATAGAGAAGTAGTAGCTGTCACAGGCGATGGGACCAACGATGGTCCAGCCTTAAAAAAGGCCGATGTTGGTTTTGCCATGGTAATTTTCATTCCTCTGATTTTTCGGGTTTTTTTTTTTTTTTTTTGCTTACACAATTCTTGTATTTTTAGGGTATTGCTGGAACAGACGTTGCCAAAGAGGCCTCAGATATTATATTAACGGATGACAACTTCAGTAGCATAGTCAAAGCTGTTATGTGGGGCAGAAATGTCTACGATAGCATCGCGAAGTTTCTCCAGTTTCAACTGACTGTCAATGTTGTTGCTGTTATAGTTGCCTTTATTGGCGCTTGTGCAATACAGGACTCGCCGCTTAAGGTTAGGTCTCACAGCTAAATCTAATATAATTCAAACTTTTACTAATGATTGCTTTATCATAGGCTGTTCAAATGCTGTGGGTGAATCTTATCATGGACACACTTGCTTCCTTAGCCTTGGCCACTGAGATGCCAACTCCTGACCTATTATTACGAAAACCGTACGGACGGACAAAGGCCTTGATTTCGCGCACTATGGCCAAAAATATTTTGGGACAAGCTGTTTACCAGCTTGTCATTACCTTTGGAATGATGTTTTTTGGTAAGATGGCAAGTATTTTCTAAAGCCTACAATTGGTAATTTTAAACCATTTTCAGGTAATATCATTTTCGATATTGACGATGGAAAGTACGCGGAGTACACGGCACCGCCTTCAGTTCACTTCACCATGATCTTCAACTCGTTCGTCATGATGACGCTATTCAATGAGATTAACGCACGCAAGATCCACGGACAGCGCAACGTCTTTGTTGGACTCTTCACTAACCCTATTTATTACGTCATCTGGATCGCCACCTTCATTGGCCAAGTATTTGGTTTTCAAAGCTTATACATACTGAAAACGATTGAAACTTTGATTTCATTTCTTTGCAGATTGTTATCATTCAGTTTGGTGGATTCGCATTTTCCACCTCGCCTCTAAGTTTGGAGCAATGGATTTGGTGCATCTTCTTTGGCCTCGGCACACTTGTTTGGCAACAGATTATCACCACCATTCCAAACAGTTGCATTCCAAAATCACTATCGTATGTTACAAAAAAATCACGTCCTTTTGTTATTACAATTTTCAAATTGGGATTGGGATTTTCCAGGTACGGTCGAGAACCACCTCCTGAACCCACTTCTCCCATCAATTTGTCTGGCAACGAAGTAGGTCATCATCACCATCATCACCACCACCATCATGAATCGTTCTCCAGTTCACGTTCCGGTCAGATCTTGTGGATTCGAGGTCTCACACGACTTCAGACTCAGGTAGGACAAGTAAATTCCCTATTTCTGTGCTTTTCTATTTCTTCCCCAACATTGAGTTTTGATTTTTTCTCTCTCTCTATTGTCTACTCTGAAAAGAAAAGTTTTTTTTTACTTGCTGACTAAAAGTCAATCATTGATCCTGCATTGATTTTTATTCTGTTGAGATTAATGCCTTTTTAACCGTGTTTTTTTAGTGAAGTGCTTTTTTAACTCTTAAAAGAGCCCTTGAAAAACATAACACGAATTAGTCTCTCTCTTTCTCTGATATTAGGCAACTTGACCATATTTTCTTTTCTTCAAACTTTGAAAAAAAAGGTCTCTTTTCTTTGTTAGTCTGTTGTTCTCATATTTCTAAGTCTGTACTTAAGAACTAAACAAATCAAGAAGGCGTTTGATTTTCCGACCTGAATTGAATTATTGGGCGGGTAAATGAAACTCAAGAAAATCTTTCATGAAAAATGTATAAAGTTTGACATTGACACATTGATTCATATCTCATCAATTTTGACTTACACAACAATTTTGTTTTTTTGTTTCTCCATTTATTTTTTAACAAAAAAAGTGAACTGAACTTGTGTGCCTTTTTTTTTTGGGTAATCTGTATACTACTTCTACTACAACTAAAAGAACTACTTCAAAAAAAATATATATTCTTGACTGGACCTCTTAGTTAGAAATTAGAAAAGAAAAATACTGCTCAGAAAATTTGCTTTGGTCTCTATTCTTGGTCTCGATGTCTTTTGTCGCTACAATTACCCCTACTACTCTAATCACCCTTACTACTACTACTACACCCCGTATATCTCTCACACAACTACTATTCTACCTCCTATTATGACTCTAAACTACCCCGAACTTGTCCCCCTTGAATTCCCCTTGCGAATTGCCATCACTTGATCTATGATTCTCAAGAACATGAAAGTAAGAAAGAGATTTACAGCTCCGTGTGATTCGCGCTTTCCGCTCCACTCTGGAGGATATGGAGGAGAAGAGGTCGGTGCACTCATTGCGCTCTACGCGCTCCTATTTGAATCGCCCCATGTCCGACATCTCCTACGTCGACGAAGACTCCACCCTCAGCCCCAACTACCACCACCACCATCGAAACTCAGCTAGTTCTACAAGGAACAACAACAAGGGTAACAACAACATGACTAACACCGTGGGCACTCAGTATCTCAAGGTGGAGGGCACCTCTTATCGGGTTAAAAGTGCGCCCAAAAAACAGACTACTTCTGCATCGTCCTGTACACCTGTTACTAACTCTGTTATGACTCAGTCCTCAGCTGACGCCCAGACACAAAGTGCAGAATCCTCATTTGAAATTTCTCAGTCTCATCAATCACAACAGCAATCTGATTATCAACAGATTCCACCTTGTGTTCAAATCGCACCTCCACCACCTGTTGCTAGCGCCGCTACCGTAGCTGCCTCAGCAGCAGCAGCACCTCCACCTCCTCAACCTCCCAGAGCTTCGTCACCGATGCAGGTGCACCACCAACAAGCCGTAACCGTGCAGCCCCCACACGGTGCCTTACAAACCCACTTGCTCCCGTCCCCAATTTACGGCTTTGGCGGGTACGACCCCTCCTACTGCCAGTACCTGGGACAGGGCGCCGATGGGTACCAATACGAATTGGTACGCCGTCCTAGTATTGGACAACCTGTCGAGCTACTTGTACCCCAACCCCAGACGCATGTCCGACGTGCCTCTGGGGGCATACCTTACCTAGGCCCTAATTCCATGCAGGGCTCCTTTGATTCGCAAGGACCCCCACCCAGTACGACCCCAATATTCATCCAGCAACCCCTAAGTCCACGACATCTGCATCGGTCTTCGGACCAGTGGCATCAGCCTCTACAGTCTGGAGGCGGAGGCCCAGTAGGTGTAGGAGGGGGAGGTAGTGGTAGCGGAGGAGCAGGCCAGCATGGTGCCGTTGCCCCTCCTCAATCTGATGAGATTCCTAAGCTCATACATGAGACTAGTATCTAATGAATGCGCTCTCTCTCTCGCCTTTCTTGATTGTGTCTGTGTGTTTGGGATAGACAGTTATTACTACTATTGTACGATGGAAATTTCCCCTTTCATAGTTTCTATGAGAAGATATGTAAGCTAAACAGTACCCAAGTACCCACCCACTATCATATTCTACCAGACTACTTATCGATTGGATTGAACCCTTCCCACCCACCCCCTCATCAATAAAGAAAAAGACCTTAATAATGGTATGAGTGCGCTTTTGAAATGATGATGAGAGCAAAGAAAGATGATGCAATTGTATGTGTCTAGAAGGCTTCCAAAAACTTTTGAAAAATGGCAATTGAATTGATGAAATATGAATTGAAAAAAAAAAAAAAAAAATAGAGCAGCTAATTGGATGGAGTTTTGAACATCAAAAGTGTGATTTTTGTGAGATCGAGAGTACATGCCCTTTTTCGGTGTTTTTCTTCTTCATACAATCTTAGTGTTTTTTGAACAAACCAAAAAAAAAAAATAATAATCTTTGCTGCCCAAAAACTACTGTTGATGATTAGTGCCTATGATTAATTATTGTATAAGAAAGAAGTTGGCAAAACCCAATAAGAACAACAATTATAAAGAGACAAGAAACTATGCAGCCTTCATTTTTTGCAGCAATATTATTTAAACACACATAAGTACACACTCTTGGATAGAGGCCCTAGGTGACATCGCATCAGATGTTTGTTAAAAATTCCCAATTTTTGGTTATTATCCAACAGGATGATAATATATCATTGATGATTTTTGTTCCTTACTATATCACCCCAATTTTTTGCTTCTAGCTTGCCCCCTGCACACTTATTCAAGTTTGCTCACTAATATATTTTGTCTTCTTATTCAAAAGAAAAGTTGGCAAAAAAGCAAGACAAGTTGAATGGATGGCTTCTCATTGCCATCAATATACCCTTTCTTCTACTTCTTCTGTCATCAGTATACTTACTACCCTAAAGTCATCATGAACCTCCACTTGTTCTCTATTCCAGAGTTATTGCATCATTGATTATGACATGATCCAAATTTTTATGCTACAACTATTTACCTACCTTTATATTACCCCTTATCTCACCCCATATTTCTATCATCATTCACCTCAAGTCTGTCTCATGATCAGTCTTTTGGGTCCTTCTCTTGTGTGCATATTTTTTTTTTTTTTTGGTTTTTTATCTCTTTTCTTGATATGATCTTTTTTAATAAACCATTGAAGGAGAAGAGAATCAAAGCTTCAAAGACAAGTCACAATTTTTGTTTTTATCTATGTTACTCGATCTATCTCTTTTTTGATAACTTTTTTCCTTTCTGTCTTTTAATTCACCAGGTCATTGGGGGTGAACTTCAAGACCGACTGATCCCAATCCCCTATAGTAAATCCACCACGGATCAGGCTGTAAGGGAGTTTAACTGTCCAGTAAAATTGCTGTCTCTGTATCTTACACTATTTCTGCTTGATGTGTATCCCAACAACCTCTTTCAAGTAGTGAGCTGCACATATACTCATCAGTCATACTACCCCAAATCTCTTGCCCTACTGCTCTCTACCCTATCTCTGTCAATATTCTCGGTTATTCTCCAAACAGAAAACAAGGCTTGCTCAATGTTTTAAAATAGTTTCCTAGCACGTGATTGATGGTGGTCATGATCATGCCATGCATTTTAACTTTCTGTTGCATGATTTCAATGTTTTATCATTTTTTCAAAATATTAAACCTAGGGCCTGTTTGATGAGTGTGTCTCTCTCTCTTTTACTCTTTTTCTTTTATTGGAGACAAAATTAGTAAGATATGGTGTAATTTGGTGCATTTGTTTCTATTTCACTACATTCCTCCTCAATCTATTCCAACAGTGTGTTATTCTTTATAATCTCTCTCTATGTGGGCATCAAAAAGGACCTCTAATAAAGTTCAGTTTGGGTCAGCTGCTCTTTAGATAATATTAATTTAAAACAAAGTTTAGACACAATTCTTCTTCTTCTTCATCGGTGGAGTGAAAAAAAAGAAAGAAACTACTGATGCAAGGTACTACTAATGGAATTACTATATTTTTACCTTTTACCTTTGGTTTCTTTCGTTTTTCTTTTTAAAGAATCTATCCAACAACCTCTTATGATTTCTGTTTGATTTTCCAATTACAACTCCTGCAGAAAACCAGAAAAAAAGAATGAAAAAAAGAATGAAATTGCACCTTTTTTCACAGCATGCTCTTTTAGATGAATATTGTATTGCATGACCAATTTTAAAATACATACTCATGAAAAAAAGGAAGAAAAATAGTTGGGCACCCTGTTCAGTATTTTATGGTTCACCTCTTTTCTTTTTATTGTATTTTTAATTTGCACTACTCCCTGATTACGAAAAGTGATCAAATCAATATATTTCTGTTTTGATGTTTAAGTTATTTTCTTTCTCTACTATGTTGAACATTCTCAAATACCTCACTAACATCATTGCAGATTGTGATGCCCAACACAATTCATCAGCAGCTGCCAATATTGCTTATGTACACTTATAAAGATTTATTTTGGACACTTCTGCTATTCTTCAGATTTGCACTATCCAGCCTTTTAAAAATGAAATTATCACTTTTAAAGATCGTTCCCCTATAAGTAGGCAAAATATTTCTAGATCAAATTTTAACCACGTTTCTTTTGCAAAATACATTTCTCCCTACTCTATGTCTAAGCTTGCTGATGAACTTTTCTTATTTTGAACCAGGCTTAGAATCTCTCAATATGTTTCAGATACGAGTGGTGAATGCGTTCCGACACGGCATGGACTCCCAACAACTCCAACAAGCCACCAGTAACCCCAACATTCAACGAGTGTTGCAGAAGCAAGCGTCTCTAAGTGGCAAACGATTCTCAGTGGCAAGTTCTCAGTTGGCAGCTTCCGCTCCTTCAACCAATGTCCAAGTGACATCTGAAATTGGAGGACAAGCAAAAACCGAAGCTACTAACACCCGTATCACCATCCCTGAGCAATCATTCTCTCACACAGAGACGGCTGTGTAATGAAAAACCTGGTTACTGTACCTAAGATCTTCTTCTCTAATATTGATTTAAAACCTTCCCCCAAATACTCCGCCGTGGGGAGTTTTTGAAGAAAGACACTGCCAAGCATGAGTGCAGGATTTTGTGAAGACAGAGACAACTATGTAGTGTGTTATAGGAACTGATCACACCCTTTGAAAGAATGAGAAAAGAAACACCATAAAAGACACAAATTCATCCCCTATTCCTCGTGGACTTGACTAACAAGATCAGTATTTTCGATGAGAAATTAATGTTGGACCACCATTTTGAAAGAAAGAAAACAAAGACAACAAAATATTCTTGAAATGCCATCAGCCACTCTATTTCCAAATTTATAATATGCCACTGCAGCAGCCAAATTTTAACAACAACTTTTGGACATTTTGGAAAAATTTTGAAACCTTTTGAAAATCAAGGAATTTTGGAATGATGACATACCAATAAGATCAAAAATCATGTGGCAGCCCGGTTTGACATCCAAAAAAAGAAAAAAATTGAAAAAAAGAAAAATTACAGATTTCAGTGATCAGTCTCTTGAATTAGTATACATACCCTTATGCAAAGCCAGATGGTCTAGTCAACATCAGATTTAAAACGAATTATAAATGAAGAATAAGTTTGTGTTACTTATGTCCACTAACTAATGAGATGCAAGCATGTCAACATTTTTTGTCGTCCTAATTTCTGTTAAAAATCGCCCCCTACCATGCCTACTCTAAAGACGCTCTCCTCCCACCCCCGATTATCAAAATCATAAAGTGCCATAGATGTGTTTTGGGTTCAACTACTACTTGTGGCTTCTATTTATTGCCTTTCAAATGATATCTCTCTATGTGTACCACAGATTGTCCTCCCATCCCCAAAACTAAAGAAAAAGATTTGCATTGTAGTCAAACTCGGTGTCTAGATTTTTGCTGTTATGAAAAAAAAGTACGAAAAAAAAGAATAACCAACAGTGGATTTTGTCAAAATTACCAGTGTTGTTCAAGTTCCAAAAATGCGGTTAATAAATAAAACAAACATGTTGTAGTTTTATCTTGTAAGACAGTGTCTTTTCATTTCTTCGAAAAAAATCGTGAAAAAATGTTTGCATTCCGGCAAAGCAGTGAAGATGTCCCTTTAAATTGACGGAATATTTTAGCAATATTTTTTAAATAAATTGATACCTACTTGGAGTTACGTTACTCACCTCTACTTGAAATTATGTCAGCAGACGAACTTATATAAGACCACATGCTACTTAACTGCACCTCACTTTTACCTTGGCTTTAGTCAAGATGAAGTGTTTGGTGAGTTTACATCTACTTTTGTTGCTTAGCTCTGTTTGTGGGCAAAGCAAAAAAGTCGAAGACAAGTATTTGAAAAGTTTAAGATTACGCGAAAGTGTCAAGAATTTCAATCCTGATACAGATTTGTTCTATGCAAGCTTATTTGAATACTTTGATGATATCGATAGAGAAGCTTTAGATGAGAACAATGCCGATGTCACTGTCATCGTCAGATTGGCTAGAATCTACAGTCTGGCTTTGTAAGTTGATTTTTCATTAGTCAACCATACTATTTCAGCTATTTCGTATATTCTTATTCTAGCTATGATGCAAATGTACCTTATACAGAAAACTTCAAAAGTATGCTGATAAACATCCCACGTCGACCAAAGGACGAGCATACTCTCAGAAATAAGAATACTGCAATCATCTATGCCTGTAAGATTTCAAATTGAAACCTTATTTAGTACAATAATAATTAATAAAGATGATTAAAATTGTAGGGTACAGAGTGATGTTAGGTGCCATGCCACAAGTCAAAGAGAGAATTGTTCAAATGATGGAAGATATTGGATTTGATCCCTTTAATGACTCTGAAGATACGGTGACTCCGATCGGGATTGGTAATAAGGTTGGCAATCATATCGTGGAATGGAGTTACTCTGATGGAGTCAACCAAGTAAGTATCATAGTCTTTTGAAAAAAAAGAAGTTTTTTCAAGAACATTCTTTAATTCTTAGTTGGGCAATGCAAACGGCCAAAAATACAACAGAAAAGCGTTTGCCAATACAATCAAATATGCCCCTGTGAATACTCCCGAAGAATTGTCGGATCCAAGTCGCTGGCAACCAGCCATTGAAAGTGACGGCAAAGGCAGATTCTTTGCTCAATTGTTTGTCACTCCACACTTTTCAAAAGTCAAACCTTACACTTATGAAGACCCTTCAGAATACAGAGTAGCCGCTCATGGTCGACGCCTAAGAAACCCCAGAGATAGAAGGAAATACAAAGCTACAACCGATGAAGTATTGGAATATTCGGCTAACTTGACCGATGAACAGAAAATCAAGACTCAATTCTTTGAAGATAAAGTGGTCAGCATTCTCATGGCTATTGGCTACACTGCCATGTCCAGAGGTCTCGGCATTGACGGCTTCACCGTTCTAAGTTTGATGACAGATATTGCTTTATGGGATACATTGATTGTAGTATGGAATGAGAAAATCCGATGGGATGCAGTGAGGCCATGGTCAGCTCTGAAATACCTTTATGAGGACAAACCTTTGAGGGCTTGGGGAGGCCCCTACAATGGCACAGTCAACGATATTCCTGCAGATCAGTGGATGAGTTACCTACCTTCCCCAGACCATCCTGAATATCCCTCAGCCACAGCCGGACTTTGTTACACTTTTGCATCTGCCATGCGTACCTATTTGGCAGATGATGACTTGAATTGGACGGTCACTTTGAAGAAAGGTACGTCGAGAATCGAGCCGGGGGCCGTTCCGGACCAAGATGTCATTACAACATACGACACCTTTAGTGATTTTGCTTATGAATGTGGCCAATCTAGATTGTGGGCTGGTGTTCACTACCAAGATGCGGTAGATAATATCAAAGTCATAGCGACAAAAATTGGCAAAGATGCGGCCAAGTATATTGAAAAATATGCCGGAAGGTTTCCCTTGTCCAATGAGTTAGAAGAGGAGGCTTCAGCAGAAAACGATGATGCTGAAGGTGAACCCCGAGGAGGCTGAAAATGTGTACATATTTAAAAAAGACTTTATAGCAATAAAGAACGAGAGTTTACATATAATTAGGTACTCTTACGCAAGAGAGCTTGTCTCCTTAGAAAACCATTGGCATGTTATACAAAGCTTGAAGGGCCTCTTTGTGCACACATTGACCACTCCTTCATTTTTTGGGTACAGGAACACCTAGTATAATCTACGTTTCATGCAGATTTTCAAGAAAAAACATCACACAAAGTAGGACGATTGACATGACAACGTACATGATATTGCAGCCCTCGCAGCCCTGTTTAGTTTTAGACAATCTGCACGCACTAAACCAATGTCTACAATGCATAGACTAAAAGTAAATGGATAAATTGATCTCATCACATTCTTTATTCCAAATGAACCAATTTCTTTGATACATCCCAAAGCATTTTTTGCTTTCTTGAATCTTGCAACCACGGAAATATACCCGCCTTTTTGCAATCGACAAAATATTCCCCTGACAATGTCTTGATTTCATCATCTACACAGCAAAATATGGTCGTTTGTGCACCTTCATAAGGTGTTTTGCCAAAAAACCTGAGTCCATTTTCCGCCTTTAAAAATCAATTCTTGAAAATCGTGAAATGGACAAAATCGAAAGTTTGCTTACCATGTTAGTAAAGATAGAACCTAAACCTGTGTTGTGGTACCGAGTAATTTCAGTATTGACTGCTCCAGGATGTAAACTGAAACTGGTGAAGATGTTCTTGTATCGTTCCGCTAGTTCTTTAGTAAAGTAAATCTGGGCTAATTTGCTTTGGCCATAGTATCTGTGATGCTTGAAGTATCCAGAATACTTCCATTCTTCTGTTCCGAACAATGGGTCATCAATATCTAAGCCTTTCTTCATCGTGAATTTATGTCCATCAGAACTAACATTGATGATTCTCACATCAGCATTCTCTTCTTTAGAAGCGTTCAAAAGGTTGTCTTCTAATAAAATGGTCAATAAGAAGTGACCAAGATGATTAACTTGCATGTGCAATTCAAGCTTGTCTTCTGTGTTTCTACCATCACCAATCATGACTGCAAAAATAAGTTCATAGGTTTTTAAGTGAAAATCTCAAAGCCACGAATTTGTCAAATTGAAGGGAGATACAGTGCTTAGCTAGAACATAAATAAACTTTCACGAATTTTTCGTCTCTTTTGATTTTGAGATAATCCCTATCCAAAAATTGTTGGGACACCCTGTATAACTTACTGCCTGCGTTGTTGATCAGAATGTCTACTTTTGTGGTCAAAGCCTTGATTTCTTCTGCGAATTTTCTGACGGATGCCAGACTGGCTAAATCTAAAGGAATGACATGAACAACTTCTTTGGTGACAGTTTTGATTTTTTCCGCTGCTTTTTGAGCCTTTTTCACATCTCGGCATCCCATGATGATTGTGGCACCTCGTCTAGCCAAATCTAATGCAGCTTCATACCCAATCCCTGTATTTCCACCAGTGATGACAACGATTTTGTCATCAAGTCTTTTGCTATTGGTACAAACGCCACCCGCAAACCATCCTATGTACCAAAGGCCAAAATACACCAAACACAAAATTGCAATAGTTTCCAACATGACAACAAGATCCTTGAGAAATGTGAGATGGCAAAATTGAGGAGCTTATCTTTTACACAAACAAGGAAAATGATAAGAAAAAACTTCATAGAATTTATTGCAACTATAATGGGTACATATCATGACCAAGTTTCCATTTGTAACCTTTTGTCATTGATTAATTGTTCGATGAATTTCTTTGCCTCCTTTTCATCACCTTCGTCATCTTGTGTAAGAATAGCTTCCTTGAAAGCATCTTGAACTTGATCCGGCATATTTTTAGAATTGCCGGCTATGTAAATAAAGGCATCTTCATTGACTAGCAAATTACCAAACAGTTGTTTGTTGTCTTGAATCACATGCTGGACGTAGTACTTGTCCTCTTGATCACGACTAAAAGCTGTCAAGACTTTGAAATTGGGAAAATCTTGCCTCAATTTCTCCCATTCGGATTGGAAATAATAATCGCTTAACCGACTCCTACATCCAAATATCAGATAAATGGGTCTTTTGGAGCCACTGGTCAACTCGTTAAGGATCAAAGATCTAAAAGGCGCAACACCGGTACCTGGTCCAACCAAAATGTATGGCAACGTAGGTTCATTTGGAAACTTCAAAGTTCCTTTTTTGACCCAAATTGGGATTTCGGTTCCAATCGATGCATTTGCCAAGTAATTTGAACATAAACCTAGTCTTGGATCCACAAGGTTGGATCGGTATCTGACAACAGCCACTAAAAGTTGAATTTTATCCGGAGTTGACTTTTGTGAACTTGCAATGGAAAAAGATCTGAAAAACAATCCAATTTAAAATTATACGTACTACAAATTGTGACAAAAAAACTTGTCAATATGAAAGGAGTTCTGCAATTTTTTTTAGCTTGAATTTGTAAACAAAGTTTAACGATTTCTTTTCTTTTTTTTTTTTATTTTTTCAAGTAAAAATATTTGTACCTCGGTTTGATGGTTGGAAACAAGTCAAATAGGTACTCCAAAGGAATATTTGGGACAGTATGAATAGAAAAGTCGTTCAAAACTTCTAAGCTTGTTCTTCTTGGCTTATTACAATACTCGTAAAGATCTTGTTGACCTTCAGCTGTTGTAAATTCGACGAATTTTTCCTTTTCCAACTCATCTGTGGTGAATTTGGATAACAGTTCAAAGAAATATCTTCCTGGTACAGCTTGAAAATCCAGTACTTGAGCCGCACATTGTCTCAGTGTAGTAGTTTTTCTTGATTCTAACACAGATTTGGGTGGCAACTCAATATTTTCATCATTGGCTACAATTTCAAAAGGTTCATCGGGGCTTAAATGAGACATCAATGTCAAAAACTTTTCGACGTTTGCTTCAGAATTTTGAGGTTGAACCAAACATACATCACCTGGTCGGTACTCCAAAGCTTTATCAATTTCTAGTTCGATCAATCTTGTATCTTGAAAATGCCCTTGAGAAGTTTGTCTCTGATTTGACAATAATTTAGAATGATATGGATTATTGGGTCCATATCCAGACTTTTCATCGTTCAAGACACCATTTTCATATGCACTATTCTTGATCACCTTGTATTTTGAAGGAGGCAACACATCAGAAGATATTGGCTCAAGTCCTATCGGCAATGGAAACATTTCAAGCAGTTTTTGCCACACCGAGGATAACCAAGGGTCAATGACAAAGTCTTGTCCAAGATCGTGCTGATCATCAGCTAAACCTGCTGGAAGTAAAGTCGTTCCTCCTAATTGAGCCAATCTTCTATTCAACCGCTTAGCTGCATAATTAAACTGTGCATATCCGGAATCGCCAAGGCCAAGAACTCCGTATGACAACCCTTTCAAAACATCTTTGGGGAGTGATCGTTTCAACAAGTACCTCCAGAATTTGACCATGTTGTCTGGTTGGTCGCCTTGTCCAGTTGTCGCACAAACAAAAAGAGTGACTGGTTCTTGAGGAAGACTCTCAATTGGACCATAATCGTCCATAGCCTTAACTTTGGTCTGGATGAAAATCGATATTTATTTTTTAATTTTAAAATCACAAAAACACTCAAAAGATTACCTGGAAATGCAATCTGTTAGCTTCTCGACCAATACGTTCAGCAACAGCTTGTGCAGTACCAGTTTGACTACCGTAAAGGACAAGTAATTTACGATCCTCCATTTCTGAAATCTTGAGCAAAAAAGGCAAGTTAATCGTTTTATACTCTTTGACTTCTTTTCTAAATTTTTGATGGTGGTGTCTCTTTTATTGTTGCGGATTCATTAATGACGAATGATGCATGAAATAATCAATGGCCAGCGAAAACACTGCAAAACCACAACCACCCCAAACGGCACCCATAGGACCTGCACGGAAGCCTAAAAGTCCACCCGTGGCAAATCCAGAATACACTGCATTTTTCATATCAGACTTGCCACGATAGCTTTCAATGACACACTCAGTGGAAGCAAACCTGAAACAGTGGAAAATTCCGTTGAGATTATTCCGGTTTTTTTGTTTGTTTGCCAAAAATGATCTTACATTAATCCAATGACAGCAAAATTTCTGGAATGACTGCCAATTGTCTTCCTCATATCAAGCAAGGTTTCTTTGGTGGTCATTGGCGTTGTGGTGTGATGTGGAGCAATAGAAGAACTAAACAGTCCTAAAAATGCTCCTAATGCTCCACCAACAACGAAACTCATCACACCTTTGAATGGACAACTTTCCATCACTGCTTGCATTCGTTTTTCTTCGATAGGTTGTTCACGAGCGAGTCCATTAGTTTGTGGTATCAAGGCTTTGCCGTTCGGAAATGGTCGGACTAAAGAACCGACCAAATATTTGGACACCTTTTCAAACTCCTCTGGAGTAAACGATACGTCTTTGTTATTCATTGTTTTTATAGTCCTGCTTTGTTCATTTGAGCTAATGCGTTTTCATTGGCGATCATTTGAAATTCTTGAAATCGCGAAGAAATTCTTTGATTGGCTTTTAGATATTTTTCGGCACAATTTAGAGCACAAGAGTCTTCTGCCTTTGAGACTTTTCTGCTAGTAAAGTCCCAGACACAATCACTGAAACAAAGTTCGCTCAATTTGTTATAGTTGTTGAGAAAGTCTTTGAAGGCTTTGATATTTTCCGCTTCGGTTAAACTGGGATTGGCTGCCATAACTCAGACATGGACGAATTTGACAAAAAAATGAAAAACTCGTGAATTGTTTGCTTTTATTTATTTTTCATCATTACTGAGAAAGTCCAAGTTTACAAATTTTAAGGCAAAAGTCATGGACCATACTCCTTTTAAATTCAAAAATACAACTTGAAAACCATGCAAACATGCATCTAAAAACGATCATATAATGTTTCTCAAGGAATTAATTTAAGAAAGTATTGCCAAATACTGATAATATAAGTGCTTTTGGTACGTTGCAAAGTATTTAGGGTCAATTCGAACCGATTAGGCGCTCGAATAAATAAAGCCATTTTTCGAAGTGTAAGGTCTTGTATTTTAGTGACTTGAAGTAAATCTGTCAAAATGGATCTAAACTTGTCGGGTTCATACTCATTCAACAAGTACTTATTCAACTCTAGAAAACAAGAAGACAATGAAAGCATTCAAGATTTCGCCAACGCCTTAGTTAATCTTGGAAATACCATTGGTGCTGACGAAAATCAAATTGTCGATAGATTCATCGCAGGCTTGAAAAAAGATTCTTCCAGGCTGGGAATCTTACAGGTACGCATGCCAATATTTATATTTTACATCAATAATTGCTTTTATATACATGATTGATTTTAGGCTCCCGATGAATCGTTCAGCCTGGAAATCGCAGTTACATTGGCTAAAAATCACGAACAATCTGTGGTCATTGACGTTCCTGTTACTGCAATTTCAAATGCTACAGGTTTTGATGGGTATCAAGTTATTGTCATGCCCACCGAAAATAGCGCAATTGAGGAAGAACCAACAAAGTTTTCAACTTCTGGACCAGCCAACGTCGAAATCAGTGTGGTCAACTCATACGCCAAAAAAGCCGCTGCAATGCGACAAAATCGCCTACAACTTCAATGTTCTCACTGTGATTACAAATGTTTAACTCCTATATTGATGTCGTTTCATTCCAAATCGGCACATAAGACCACATCCTGCATCAATTCAGCAACTCACAAATCCCATAATTGTACAGATTGTTCTGCCAAATTCTTGACCAAAGCAGCTTTAGAAACCCATTTGGTCATGGTCCATGATCATTCCAAAGACGAATTGACCAAAAAGAGGTTGTACAACTTGATTGACATCCCATCAGGAGGAGTAGCAGGGAAAATGTTGCCAACTGAAAATCAAGACTTTGTTTGTGAAACATGTCTTATCAAATGTGAAAGTGCCAATGAATTGTCAAAGCACATGGAACAATTTCATCAAGGCAATTTGTATCTATGCCAAGAATGTTTATTTAAAGCACCATCTAGAGCATTGCTACTAAAACATATGCAAACAGTGCATAATGAGAATGGCAAAAAGTTCAGGTGTTTGCTATGTAACACAACTTACAACACAAGAGGAGGCTTAACAAGACATACCTTAAAAGAGCACAAAGGTCACAAAATGTTTGTATGTGATGCTTGTGGCAAAAAGTTTCAAACGCACAAAACTCTAGATGTCCACAAGAAAGTTGTACATGAAAAGATCAAACCTTTCAGATGTGAACTATGCGATTATGAAGCTGGACAAAAAGCATCTTTGATAGCTCATGTGAATTCAGTGCATGAAAACAATAGACCTTATGTCTGTGAATTGTGTGGATACAAAACTGCCGCTCCAAGTACATTGAACGCTCATAAACGAATGGTGCATGAAAAGCAAAGACCATTTGTATGTGAGACCTGCGGAAGAAGTTTCGCAGCCAAAGCTGGAATGGAGAATCATATCCTGTTGATCCATAACAAAGCATTGCCATATGCTTGTGAGCATTGTAACAAGAGGTTCAAGCGAAAACCGGATCTTGTAAACCACGTTCGGTGCCAACACCATGGTCAGTATTTTGTCTGCACAGTCTGCAATAATAGTTTTCATAGTCAACGTAATTTGGATCGTCACATTTCGGTGGTCCATGATCAAATCAAGCCATTTGAGTGTGGAATATGTGGTATGACGTTTTCGAGAAAAGAAAAATTGAAGCAACATGTTGAACGATTTCATGGCGAAGAACTCGGCGATCCGCTCAATGATGTGGTTGTAGAAACTCCAACCAATTTGCAAACCATTCAAGTTCAAACGATTCCAGTGGAAATTCAACATGGCTAAATAAAAATTTGACTATTCTTGAGTAGAAAAGAAATATATCTTGTTTTTATTGTTTGATTATCAACTTCATCATCATCAATAAATGCATTTCTTATTTTTTTAAGAACTAGTGCCGTGCTTGCCCACCATCTCGTTGGCATATTCCATATATTTGGTCTTGGCGTCATCTTGAGACATACCTTCCTTGCTCTTCCAGGCGTCCCATTTGGCTTTGCCCTTAAAGTCCATAGACATCATACCAGGCCTGTCAACGTTGATGTCGCCCACGGTAGCCTGTTTGTACAAGGCGTAGATCTCCTTTAACTCGTCGTTGGACAGAGTTTTATTCATCTTATTGTTGACCAAGTCAACAGCTTCTTCAAAAGTAGTAGCAGACATCTTGTAGAATTATCTTATTGCGTGTTGTAATTTTTTCTTCAGTAGTACCTGTGGACTCTCCTTCGTATTAAACTGCACTGCCCTTGTTGCTTGAAGCCTGAAGGAGTGCCTTTTGTTGTCAACCGGCTTTGCATCAGCTGAAATTACAGTCCACATGAATTTTCGGCGGGAAAGGAAAACTTCATGGTCGTGGAAGAATCCGAGGAATCTACTGAGGATTGAATGACATTTTCATTTGACGTAAAAAAAGGCTGAAAGAAGTTAACTAATATTCTTGAATGATTTTCTTTATTGCTTGTGATAAAACGTCAGGTTTGTTTATAAATCAGGTTTGTCCTTATTCTTTCTCAAATACTCTTCGCTCCAGGTAACTTTCTTGAAGTCCGTGCAATTGCAATATTCCATCCAAGGCTCTTTATGGCTGCTTGGACAATCAATTACTTTGAATGTCACCTCTATATTATGCCAGCCGAGTCCGTTAATTTCGTCCGTAATTCGGCCATAGTGATCATGTAGATCAAAGTGGGCAGGATAACCATACTTATTTGTGTTTCTTATTTCTGTCTTGCATTCGTTGGGGTTCTCCTCACATTCCCACGGGGTCATTTCTTGGCCACACCAACCTTCACCGCCAGCACCAGGACATCTATCTTTTACCATGACATCGATGCATTCTCCAGTTTTTGGAGGATGACAATTTGATTGAGGACAGCCACCAGTAGGGCACAATTTGAAACATAGTCCACAATTAGATGCACATTGGCCGGGCGGAAGGTTAAGCGGATTAAACATCTTTTGATTGACCGCAACACTATGATAGGGGATAAATTTGAGTGAAGGACAATTACAAGGGCTTATGTGATCGGGGTCGATATCTGGTAAGTTGGCGCCGTAGTGGGTAGTTGAGGCACACAATTTGTCATTGTACTTGGGAGGACAACCTTGGCATTTGGAATTCGTATTTAATTTCTCCAGTATATATGCCGGTCTTTCGCAATCAGAATCGGCAATTGTAAAACCGAAAATGACCAAAAAAGTAGTCAAGAACAAAATTGACATCTTTCGAAGAGTGACGAAGCAAAGCAATCAAATCAATGATCTTGATTTCAGTTTCGTGAGAGAGAGTGAATGAGAGTTGAGACTTGAGACTTTAAAAAATGAGAAAACTGATGCAAAACAAAAGGCAATATAAAAAGTGTAACCAGATCTGGCAATTTGACGGGTAAAAAGTTTAGCAAAAAAAAAATTGCCATCAAATGTGGCTATTTTCGAGAATCTAGCGTTTTTGAGCTTTTCTAAATCTGGAAACTCTGTTGCCAATCGCTGAACTTCTCAGTTCATTGTTCAATTGGCGCCAAATTTCTTCAGTCGTAATTCAAAATTGAAGACGGGTAAACCGCCAAAATGTTCTTCTCCGTAGATTTGTTGGCCTTGAAGTCAAGTCCATATAATCGTATATGGTTGTTGGCTAATGAGAATGAAAAGATCAAGCCTGGAGACATGAATCTCAAGACTATTAAACTGGCTGAAAGCTTGTTGGAATGGCTGAAGAGGAAAACCCAAGAACGTACTTCTTTGCCACTTTCGGTAGAAATGGCAATTGGATTATCTCGAACGATCCATGAGCAAAGCAAGCGCTTACAACAAGATTGTTTAAAACTCAGGAATGTATTGAAGACTCGGTCGTCTCTCGAAGAGAAAATTCCCGATGCTCCGGAGGTGAATGAATTTGAAGTCAATACCGCTCCGCCCGTGCTTGATTTTTCCAACATCGCGTTAGTCACCAATGAAGAAATCACTCTTAGGGAAGATCATTTGTTGCCATCGCAAAATATGCTTGATATGGAAGATGACTTCTTCGGTGAAGGGTAACAAAAAATTTTCTTTAAAATGATTAACTATTTATAAAAGAATTTGAATGTTTAGGCAAGTAGGTGCCTCAACTGGGTTTACCATGGACATCTTTGACGATGGTGGACCAACCGTAGAGGAACCAGTCATTCCTGAAGAAGATCCCGGCAGGATGGTTGAAGATCAACCCGTAGGAGTTCAAAACGACGTTGATATGGAAGATATCAACCAACCAACCAACGTAGAGGAACCATTCATTCCTGAAGAAGATCTCAGCCGGATGGTTGAAGATCAACCCGTAGGAGTTCAAAAAGACGTTTATATGGAAGGTATCAACCTATCAACCATCGTCGTAGAGGAACCAGTCATTCCTGAAGAAGATCCCGGTAGGATGGTTGAAGATCAACCCGAAGGAGTTCAAAACGACGTTCCTCTTGTTGATGAGCCTCCAGCTCCTCAGCTTGATCTTGACGTTTCCGACGTGTCTATTGGACCCCCTAGACCAAAAAAAGCAAGAAAGGGCAAAAAGTCTAAAAGACTGGCCATCGACGTAAATCTCCAACTTGACCAAGATGAAATGCGTCGCTTACGCCAAGAGAAGGGCCAAGTTGACGAAATGAAACAGATACCCCACCCAAAGGCATTAACCAGTGACCAACTTTTGAGATTCCCCAAGCATCGTAAAAATTGCAGCAAAGAGATCCAAAAATCTTTGAAAAGGGCCTACGATGAAGGCCAATGCGATTTCGGAATTCAAGATGGCCATCAAGAAGTTCCTGAAGAGGTAGTGCCTGAAGTTCCTGAAGTTCCCGAGGAGGAGCGTCGAGGAACCGACTTTCTGCAATTACCTAACCAGAGTCACGCTGAAACCACCCTCAGCACCATTCGTGAGGATGCAACACCCAACATGGGTCATACCATGAACAGAGCTTCTACCTTTCTTAATAGCTTTTCTTCGGATGATCGCGACTCTGGAACCGGTACTAAAGTACCTGGTGCTGTTTCTGAAGTTGGCTTTCCCCTAGGCATAGAACAGCCTAATTTTGATGATGACTCTCAAGTCCGGTTGGAGCCAATCATCGAAAATCCGGAGTTGGATCAGTCCGAAGAAGTCAATCCGGTGGAGATTCCTGAACCGGTACAAGTACCGATAGAAGAGCAAGATGATACTGCATCATCTGTATTGAGCAGTGAACCTGCCAGTAACATTATGCCCACTCCAACTTTTGGACGATTTGAATTTATTCAAAAAATTCCTAGAAATGATACTCAAGATTTCCTAATGGTTTGTGATGACATGAATTTGCGAAGCCGTCGTGAAATTGCAGTGGCTTTTGGATTCCTTTTAGAAGGATTAACCGATGCTCCACCCAAAGTCTCTGCTGAACAAGACGAGTTTATGTCACCTATTGATGTAAGACGGAAATGAAAGATTGTAAATTTTTTTTGTGTAAATATTTTTTGTCTAAGACTATGACTGAAAAATAAACTTATGGAAAACGGAGAAAATCTTGTCAAATAATATTTCGGCGTTTTCTAAGGAAATTATTCTCAATTTTCTGGGAACGTTGACCATTTTCAAAACAAACTGACGCGGCAACAACGGTTGAACTTGAATTGAAACACTAAAACGAAAATTACCATGAATTCCTTTGAAAATTTCGAAGAACAGGATTTTGGCTCGGATTTCATTTTCGAATCCGATCCACATTCTTTGGCCAGAATTTTAGACAACCGAGAATTGTCTCCAAGATCAGTGCTAGCCATGCGAATGTCTTCGAAATTAGTGCAACCAACTTTGTCACCAGCTAAAGGAGCACCTAAACATGTCCGAGAAAATCCTGAAAAATATGACTTTTTTCAAAGCAAAAAAGGTGATGTGTTTTGGCGTCCAAAAACTCCAAGAGCTCAACGAGGAGGTGGAGGAGGACAACAGCCTCAACGTCAAAGAGCTCTAGGACGTGTCAAGGTTGATGCTTTGCCTCAGAGACAAATTGTCCATGTAAGTTTTATTCGGCTTTTAAACCATGAACGTTTTAATGAAGTGTATGATTTCAGGTGTCAAATGATCCAAGGACAACAATGTCTAGTCGCAAACCATTGATCCAGAACAAGACCAACAAAGGCCGTCGAAGTTGCATGCCCCAAATGTCCCATTTTTTGCCCCCTCCTCGCCAAAGTAAGTGCACAATTTTTGTACGATTTGTAATTTTTCGTGTAAATTTGACGCAGTGCAAATTTCACAAAATTTTCAAAGATTTTTACTCAAACAAATGTTTGAAATGAATTTTGCCAATTTCAGGTATTTCCGAACGCAAAGCTGTGCCGGGTCTTGATCAGCTGCCTTCACGATTGCCTAGGAGAGAAGTCCGAAAAGAACTTCACTTTGACCAAGAGGAGAAAGAAAATGTCGATGAGAACAGTAAAAAGGAAGAATTTGATAATTTTGCTAAACCTTTACCAGTGGCTCCGAAAGAGGATAAAAAGTCTGTGGCAAAAATGATTATGATGCGTGAAAGTCTGGCAGGCTTACCAAGAGCAAGTTTATCAGGACTTTTTAGGCAAAGTTTGTCAATCGCAGAATTGGATCGGATGTTTGAAGATGACTCCACTCAATCATTTGAAGATTTGGAACGGCGACTCAAAACACCGGGAAAAAGTACGACCAAACCCAAAATAGTTGTGACTGAAGAAGAACCATCAAAAGCTGTGGAAATAAAGGCTCTAAGTCAAAAATTGGACTTTGGAGATAAAGATGAAGAAACTGAAGAAGAAATTATTGAGCCGCCAACTGAATTCAGTGAACCTATCAAGGATAACGAAACGATGCCAAGTGTGATTGAAAATGTATTGCATCGAAGTTCAAGTTTGGTTGATCTTGATCAACCAGACAAACTTATCACTTTGTGCAAATCCTCAAGTATGATAGACTTGTCTGCATTAAACGTCGAATCCGAGCCTTTGAAATCAGCAGTTGAAGCTTTAGCGGAACATCGAACAGAACAAGCTGCCATTGAACAACAAATTCAATCATTGATGGAGAAAAGTTTGAAACGTCGAGAACAATTTAGAGCTGTTTGGGGCGTAAGCCCTCGAAGCATCAACCAAAAACGTGACCTCAAAACTGTTATCAATGTACAAAATGTCAATTTTTCTGGTTATGACAGCGACGACAAAGATGACAAAGAAGAAGTTGACAAAGGCGCAGGTAATTCGAAAACAAATTTGTCACCTAACAATTCCACAATTTTTTTTTTTATTGTCTTTCAGACAATGACAAAAAGGAAGAAGTTGTATTAGAAGATCAAATGAACGATTTGGCATTAGAATCTCCAAAGGAGGAAGACGACATTATTCAATCTGATTTATTCCAACAAATGATCGAAGTGAATTTCCCCGAAAAAGAAGACGTTTCTTATGCTGCACATAATTTTACAGGCATTGATTTGGCTACGGATACAACGGATTTAGCTGACATTTCTGTACTTCCTATCACGTCAAGCAATGAATCAATTGATGATCCAATGGATATCGAAGATGTTTCTTCAACATTGAATACTCCACCGGTACTTGTGGATCAACTCGAACCAGTCCAAGAACAAAAGCCGCAGCAATCTCTTTTACAAGCCGCTTTGCAATTCAAAAGCGAAATGATTCAAATGAATAAATTGAACAAGAGTAAAAAGAAATCAGTCAGATTTGCACCAGAAGAAGTCATCGAAGAAGAAGAAGTAGACATAGAAGAAGATGAAGAATGTACTAATACCGTAACAGTCAATATTGGAGGTTTTCATTTCAGTGAAAACGGTTTTAAAGCTCCTTTAGTCCATACACCTATGCCCAAAAAGAAAGTTAGTCCGGATGAAGAATTGACTTGTCTTCCAACACCATTGGCAATGCGTGACAACCTGAAGAAAGCACAAGAAGCTCTTGAAAGTTTATACGCTGATGTCAGCACTACACATGAGCAATTGAAACCAATGTCGCTCTTTCAAGATTAAAAACCAAAATGTTTATTCCCTTTCTTTTAAAAGACATCTTTTTCAAAAGCATGAATCACTCGTTCGTTTAAATTGTGTTTCTAAATGTGAAGGACAGGTCCTGGCGAGTCACTACGATCTTGACCGGTGCCACTGGAATGTCCGCTCGTTCTTCTGGGTGTTCCGTACAGCCTCAATTTGGTTTGCATTAATTCTCTTATTTCGCGTTCTTTTTGTAATTCAACATCCATGGAATAGTTCAACTTGCTCAATTCTTCAATCCTACAAAAGAAACGTATCAAATATTTAATCATGCATCTTTATACGAGCCAAATTCAAAACTCACTTTCGTTTGAGGTCGCTGACTTCAGACGGTGGTTCCGACCAAGGTATAGGAGTAGAACAGGCGGTGCTTGCTCGACTAGCTGATTCTTTGTGTCTTTCGTATTGCCTCATCACATTTGACAGCCTCAATTGGAGGGTATCACGCTCCTCTAGGAGCTGAAAGATAAAAAAATCCAATCCAATGCCAAAAATACGGGAAACTTTGTTTACTTTCAAGCAACATTTTGACAGCAGAAAGTTACGATAATTTTTGATGTCTTACCTTGGTCACCTCCAATGTGAGTTCTTCAACTCGTAATTGCAAAGCCCCAACAGAGCGATAAGCCTGTTCTTGTTTCAATTTTAGCACCTCTTCCGTTTCATACTCATCGTCATCTTGATAAGTTTCCGGATCTTCACCTTGGCTGGCTGCTTCCGTCAATTGTCGCTTCCAATTTTCCATTTGGCGGCTTAAAAGTCGACGTTCACCAATGGTTTTGTCCAAATCCAGCTGAAGACGCTGATTTTGCAAAGCCAAGTCTTGATCTTGATCTTTGAAAAATCCTTGAACTTCTGTGGAAGTGGAAGACACGTTTTGACTGATGTAAGCTCGTAATTGGTTGATTTCATCTTGCATGGACACATTGAGTGCTTGGAAATTTTCATAATCTTCCATGGGTTGGTTATTAGTACTTGACTTCTTTTTTTCCGATGACTGAAATTCACTTTGCATCTTCATGCTTTCGTATTGAGCTTGAATATTTCTCAAGACTTCATTTTCTTCAATTAGAATGTCAAGTTGTTCTTGCGATTCTAAGAATTGATTGGCAATGTCTTCCTTCTCATTGTTGGTCTGCTCAAGTACCTGCTGCAAATCTTCAATTTGCTTTTTGAATAACAAACAATTGGCTTCCATTTCACTCAAAGCCCTCTTAAGAATGATTAATTCTTGTTTCAACTTTTGGTTGATATCTTCTTCCGTACCTTCGTTAGTATCTAAAGCTGCGTGAGTAGCCAAGTCCTCTTCAAGATTGGCTATGATCTCATCTTTCTCCTGTAACTGCCACTCAAAACCACCCAATTGATTTTGTAATTGCAAATTCTGATTTTTCAAGAATTCGACTTCGCGATCCTGAAAGAACAAATTAAGTTAAAAATATCGCGAACTTATTACGTGGCAAAAATACGGGAAACTCCCTTCATTTTGATGAACAAAATTGCACTTAATTATTCTAGTTGTCTTACCTGATTCTCTTTCAATTCCATGAATTTTTCATTGCCACCTTCCAAAGTATCCACACGTTCCAGAAGCCGGGATTTTTCAACCGTCAAGTCTTGGATTTGCTGTTGACTATCCTTTAAAGCCTTTTCAGCTTTGGCAGCACGCTGGTTCAATTCATCCTGAATGGCCTTGTCTAAGCTATCATCGGCAGTTGAGCTTGATGCTGCCGGACTTGCCGATTTTCTGCTGTTCAATTCTTTCGTCAATTGTTTGACCTTCAAAGTCAACTTGCCATGCTTGACTTTGGCAGCGTTTATATCTTCATTCAGTTTGACCTTTTCTTCTTGTTCACCACGGATTTTCTGTTTCAATTCGCTAATTTCCGCCTCTAATTCTAACAAAGCAGTAGCATTATTATCACTTGAAGTCAATAACACTTCATCTTCTGGTGCTCCCCAAGCCGGAGAATCATCGAAATTGGAGGATCCGCTTATTTTTTCCGTCAATTCAACGTTTTCCGCTTTCAACCGTTCAATTTCACTTTCTAAAGCTTTGTTGTCTAGTTGGGCTTGAGTTTCCACAAATGCTTGGTTAGGAATGGTCATTTTCTGCGCCAGACCAGTGATTTCATTCTTTAATCTCTCGATTTCCTCTTGATAAGCCAAAGTATTGTTGTCTTTTGATGCATCTGCAGGATTCTTCTGATCATCATCGCCTTCAGTGACTTTGGCCTCCAAGTCAGCATTGGCACCTTTTAACCGTTCAATTTCAGTTTCTAAGGTTTGATAAGATACCACGTATTGGTTGTAAGCTTCTAGCAATTGGTTGTATTCTTCGGTTTTTTGCAATGCCCATGCATTCCAATCTTCAAGAACTTTGCGTTGTTGCTCTACCTCCTCCTTAAGTTTGTTATCAAGAGGTTCTTCTGTCTTAACTTCATCATTAACCTTTTTAAGTTGTGTTTTGGATTCCTCTAGTTCAGCTTCGATGACTTCAAGGGATTTTTGCAATTCTTCCTTGTCTGATTTCAATTGATTGATTTCTTGAGTCTTGTCCGCTGCCCAAGTATTCCATTGCTCAATGACGGACTTTTGCTCGTCCAAATCCACTTTCAAAACTTCAATTTCGGCATTTGCAGTTGTATCTTCTTTAGCATTTTCTAAGTCACGTTTCAGTTCTTCAAGGACTCTATCTTTTTCTTCAACTGTTTCTCGTGATTGTTCAAGCACTTGTTTCAGTGTAGTCAACTCATTTTGTAGAGCACTTAATTGGAATTCTTGACTTTCTTTTAGTTTAGTCATTTCTGCAATTTCAACATTCTTACCCGACAATTCATCCTTGACTTGACTCAACTTATCCAAGGTTTCGTCTAAACTTTGTTTTGTTTCTTCGTATAGTGACACATCAAATTGATAATCCGGATCAGCATTGGACTCCTCCTTTTCTCTTTTCAAGTCTTGATTTTGCATCGTCAATTCCGTCACTTCTTGTTCCAAGTCGGATTTTTCTGTTCGCAAACGATCCAAAGTCTCCGTCAAATCTTCAACTTCAATTTCTTTGGCTCGTACAGATGCCCGAAGTCCATTCAATTCTTCATTGACTTGTGGATTATTATCAACTTTGACTTTGGATTGCTCTTCAGCTAAAGCTTCAGTGTAATAGGCCAAAGACTCTTGCATTGTTGCAACGTCTTTCATCTGGTTTTCACTCCATACTTGCCAATCATTGATGGCTTGTTGATACTGTTCCAATTGCGTCTTGTACCACTCTATAGTCTCACTACTTCCTCCGGATTGCTCATTCATAGGTGTACTTGTCTTTTGGATGGCTTCAAAGACACTTGTGTTGGCCTCTTCAACTTTCAAATCATCTTGAGCTGTAGGTTCACCTAATTGATCAAAGTAGGAACTGGCTGATAGACCCTTTTCCACTATAGGTTCAACAGCTAATAGATTGGTAGGTTCTTGTGGAGCATCATCAAAGAAACTTTTAGTTTCTTGCTCTTGGATTTCTTGAACAATTTGGGGAATTTGCAAATGTGGTTTGTCTTCCAATTGACTTTGTAGTTGTGTAACTTGGTTTTCTAGAATCGTCACTTGATTTTTCAGGTCGGTGATTTCTTTTACTTTCAAAGCAATGACATCACTATTTTCAGATTCTAAATGGTCAATCTTATCTTGCAATTCCTTAGCTTTGTCTTCGTTGGTATCGTAAACAATTTGTTTAGCAGCTTCAGTAAGTTCTTCAATTTTGGATTTAGATTCTTGTAATTCCATATCTTGAACAGTATTAGCTCTTTGAAGTTCTTCTTTATCCGCCATTAATTGATTAATTTCTGCCGTTTTGTCAGCTGCCCAAGTGTTCCATTGTTCAATTATTGATTTTTGCTCGTCCAATGCAGTTTTTAACTGTTCAATTTCACTTTGCGAAGCTTGACTATTGTTCAGTTTAATTTCCAATTCCGAATTAACACTTTGTAAATCTGCCAATTTCTGTTTCAATTCTTCCAATTCTTGTTGAAGATTCAAATCTTGTCCAAATTGGACAGCTTGAACAGGTGCTGAATCAAAGAATGAACTGGCTGGTTGCAATGACAATGCATTGTCTTCAAAAAAGCCGGTAAAAGAGCTTGGTTGCTCTTCAACAGTATTAACAAAAAGACTACTGCTGACCGGTTTGTCATTGGCAAGTACTTGGTCTTCATCTTGAGCTTGAAAGGCTTTCAATTGAGTCTCCAAACTTTCAATTTGACCATAAAGTTCTTGCAATTGCACTTCATATTGCTCATTCTGAGACTCACCAATGCTGGCCAACTTCAATTTCAAGTCTTCGTTGGCCTTTTTCAAATTATCAAATTCTTCGGAAGAAGGCCACTCATCTAATTTTTTCTTTAACTTTTGCAATTCACTATTCAAATTCTCATTGACATTTTGCAAAGAATTAAATGCATCCATTGATGGTAACTGATTGATTTGCTCTTCTAAAAGGGATTTTTCATACTGCAACTGAGCTTGAGATCCTTGCAGATCAAGCTCCAAGTTGGTTCGAAGAGTTTCTAAGTCGCCGATTTGTTGCTTCATATTCAATTCAGTCTCTTTCATCAATTGAATTTGTCTTTCCAAATCAATGGTATTGTCTTGCAATGTTTTGATTTCTTCCCTCAAAACGTCACTATTTTCTTTAGGAACTTCTGCAGTAGCAAAGATATCTTGAGTCCTAGAAGCAGGAATCTCCGAAGGAGGTTGACTAAAAAAATCTTGAGGATTAGTTGAAGAAGAAGCAGTGGCAAAAAAGTCTGTTGAGGAGTCAAACGGTGAAGGTTGAGCAAATGCGTCCCAAGCAAAGACATTGGGAGGTGGGCTCTGTAACTCTTCTTTGGGAACTTCTGGTTCAACTTGAGGAACGGCTGAAATATGGGCAGATCAACTTTAGTTTCAATTCAACCTAAAATTGCCGCTAGATGGCGTCTGAATATCACTTTGGAATTTTAAAAATGCGATAAAAATTCGTCAAAATGTCACTGTTCGGTGTATTTTGAATATAAACATAGTTTCACGAATTTTTTCTTGATATTTTTTTTTTTTCTTAATGAAATAGTGACTAAAATTGAACATTACCTATTGAAGCTTCGGGAACTTCTTCTACTGTTTGGCAATGAACAGTTTGTTGAGGAATGTGTTCCAACGTTGATACTTTATCCAGCAATTTCTCATTGGTCTCTTTCATCTCCTTAACTTTGTCTTCCAATTCTGCTCGAGCGCTAATCAATGTGTCAATTTGTTGTTTCAAAGCTTGACATTCTTCTTCTTTCTGTTGCAGCAACTGTGGAGCGGATTCTACAGTAGCAGCAGGTTGCACAAAAGCTTGATTGTTGTCATTGTCAAACCAATTGGCAGCATTGTCATCTGCCCAATCATTGTCCCATCCATCATTGTTTTGCACCAGATCGAATGGTGACACTTGCTGAGATGCTGAGGGGGGCATCAAATCCGGTTGAACTGATTGTACTGATGATGCAATGTCTGGTTGAACCGATGGTTGTTGAGTGATATCTGGAGGTGGACGTACTTGATTATCTTGATTGTTCCGAGCCTGATCTTCTAGCTCTTGTCTCACTTGTTCCAGTTCATTTCTGAGCTGCTCGATTTCGTTGTCCTTGAGGTGAACTTGATGCTGAAGAGTTTGAAGGTTTTCCGCGACGATGGTTAAACTGTCCAATTGATCTTGTAATTGCAGTTTGGCAGCTTGGCAAGATTCACTTTCTTCTTTGACTTGTTGAATAACTTGTTCAGCATTGTTCAAATTGTGTTCTTTTTGCTTGATGACTTGGTCAAGTTTAACAATTTCAGACTCTTTTTCATTCAGTTGGGAATGCAAATTATCGACAGTTTCTTTGACGGATGCCAAATTCAAATCATCCGCACATTTCTGTTCTCGACTTTGTTCTAATTGAGAAATGAGCTCAATGATTCTGCTTTTCTGCTCTTCATGTTCAGAATTGTCCATTTGCATGTTTTGAATTTTTTCATGGGCTTCCTCAATGAGTTTGTTCTTGCTTATGGTCAAATCTCTCATTTCTTCGCGAATTCCAGCTAAATCTGACTCTAAAGTGAGAATTTTGGCCTTGAATTCATCTGATTCTTGTTCAGCTTGAGCAAGATCTTCTTGAGCTTTTTCAATTTCTTTAGACCTTTCATTGATCAAAGCCTCACGCTCTTCTGAATGTGCTTTTTCCAACCTCTGGATTTCTTCAACTTTTTCTTGCAATTTGACTTCAGCTTCCAGATGGTCCTTGGACAATTGTTCCGTATGCTGTCCCAACTCCTGTCTCAATTGACTTTCTCTAGTTGCAGAATCCTCAACTTGAACTTGTAATGCTTGAACATGATCAATCTTGGCTTGTTCAAGCTCATTCTTCAAAGTTTCCATTTCTAATTGCTTGGCCTCGTTCAAGTCCTTGATATCGTCCAAAAGCGATTCCAAAGTCGATTTCTCATCGTTGACCTTGTCCAGACTCTCTTGAACTCGGTCCAAATTGATTTGAAGTTCTTTATTTTTCTTCAAAGAATCCTCCTGCTGTTTGCATTTCACTAGCAACTTTTTGCACTTATCGGTCAGTAAATCGCATTTAGCTTTGGCCTTGTCACGTTCCATGATCAAGTCTTTGGATTCGCCATGATTAGCTACCAGACTATCGTAGTTTTGTTGCACTGATTTAGCCTTTGTCAAAGCCTTTTCTAACTGGGTTTTGACCTCTTCATTGGATTTCTGTGCTTCAGACAATTCTTTTGACAGGTTTTCTATGGTCTTTGTTTGGCCTTCCAATTGGTCTTGAACTTGAGTTTTGATGTTTTCCATCTGGCCTTCAAGGTCGGCTTTTTCCTGCAGATTTTCCGACAAATCTTCACTCAATTTAGACAACTGTTCATTCAAACTTGAACAAATTTCAACTTGAGTTGTCATCTCCTCGTGATGAACGACTTTCAAAGAGTCCATGGCATAGTTGACGCTTGAAAGTTCAAGAGTTTTCTGTTTCAACATCTCTTGCAGAAGAGAAATTTGTTCCTCAGCCAAATCATCTTTCTCGTCAGATTGTTTAGCTTCTTCGAGTTGTTTTTCAAGATCCTCATTTTTGGATTGCAATTCTTTGCTCTTTTTCAAGTACTCCTTGGCTTTATTTCTCAAGGCGACCATTTTGTCATTCAATTGTTGGACCTTCTGAGAGTTGTCTTCTTGTTCAGTTGAGGTCTCAAGTTCTTCAATCCGGACTTTCAAAGCTTCGTTTGCAGCTTGAACAGCTTCCAATTCTTCATTATTGGCTTCTTGCAAAGCTTCAATACGATTTTTTAGATCGTCGATGGACTTTTCTAAATCAGATTTTTGGTGCTGTAAATCTTCAATCATATCTGCTTTGTTTTGAAGATTTTGTTCAAGTTGGTCAATGGTATCATTAGTTGTATCAGATCCGATTTTCTGATACAATTTTGATTCTGTAATCCTTGACTCAAGGTCATGTATTTTGGCCTCTAATTCAGTTTTTTGGTGTTTTAAATCTTCAATTGTATTGGTCTTGTCACGGATATTCTGTTCAAGTTGGTCAATGTTTTGGGATTTAGAATCTAACTTGGTTTCAAGGTCTTGAATTTTTGTCTTGTGTCCCTGAATGTCAACTTGTGAATTTTGATTTCCAACACTGGCTTCATCAATTTGATCCGTCAAATCAAGGATCAATTGTTCTTGTTTCTTGTTGATATCAATCATCTCACTCAATTCTCCTTTGGCTTCTTCAATTTCCTTGGCTTTGGTTGAAGTCTCTTCCGTCATTTCCTTTAATTTACCTTCTAAAATTGCAACATTTTCATTCAAATCCTCAATTTTTCCAGATTTCGTCTCCAGAACTTGATTCAATTCTAGAGTTTTCGTCTCCAATTCCGACCTTTTCTGTTCAAATTCCTGAAACTTGGAGTCTTTTGCTTCAATTTCTGTCCGGAAATCTTCCAACGCATTTTCTTGTTCAGCCAATTTTCCATTGAGATTTTGAATTTTGTCCTGAAATTCTGTTTCTTTGTCCGCTTTTTCTGCCAAATCATTTTGCAATGATTGACATTGATCTTGAAGAGATGCCAATTGATCAGTAAGACTAAGATTTTCTTCAATTTTAACTTTGGCCTCCGATTGACTCTGTTCAAGTTGGTTTTGCAATTGAGTAATCTTATCTCGCACTTCGTTTTCATCCAAAAGACTGGACAACTCAAGGATTTTCTCATCCCGATCCGAGATGGTACCATTTAAGTTCTGAATTTCTTCGGTCTTTTCAGCGAGTTCTTTCTTAAACTGATCAACTTGAACCAACAAATCTGACATTTCTGTTGTTTTATCATGCAACACCTTTTCTAGTTGACTCAAAGCAATCTTCTGTTCTTTGATAAGTTCGGCCTTTTCCAACATGTCTTCGTCATGCAATCGTTGACTGTAATAAACGATAAGATTTTAATCTGTGAAAAATTCTCGTCAAAATGAAAAGCTACACGTAAACAAAGTTTCACGAATTTTTTTAAAGTGAAATTCTACTCTTGGGCGTAAAGTAAGTGAATTTTAAAGTAAAAAATTACCTATTTTGGCACTTTTTGTTCTCCTCTTCAAGTCCTCGCATTTTAGTATTCAAAGCAGCGTGCGCCTTTTGGACTTCTATCAAAGTTTTGACGGTTTCTTCAGAATGTTTTCGAGTGTCAGTGATGTTTGCAATCAACTCTTGCCTTTCACTTTCTAGTCTCTCTGTCAATTCTTCCAATTCGACGGATTTCATTTCCAGCTTGACTTTACTCATCGACATATTGGCATTAGAATTCAACATGTCTTCCACCTTCAATGACATCTCACCTAACTGACTTTTAAGATCTTCATTGGCTGCGGCCAAGTCTGTTTTGTCTGCCTCAACGGCTTCAAAAGCTTCCTTGACACACTCTAAATCACGCTCAGCTTGTCTCAATCTTTCTTGTGTTTCTTTCAATTCGTCTTTGGCGAGAGTTTGATTATTGGACACTTCTTCAAAATCTACCAGACGAAGTTGCAAATTTCCCTTTTCTTCCTCAACTTCTGTCAATTTGTTTTCCAAATCGATGATTTTCTCCGCCAAGTCATCATCTGAAACAATGTCTTTGATGGACTCAATAAAATCCTGCTTCCGATTGTTACGAGTCATTTCACTAGCCTCGATCGTCCGCTCCAAAGCGTCAATTTTCCCTTTCATTTTTTCTTCAAAATGGAAATTGGCAATTGACTCTTCTTCTTTGGCTGCTTTAACTTCACTCAATGAGGTTTGCAAATGGACAACTTTCTCTTGTAATTCTGCGTTTTTAGTACTCAATTCAAATCGTACTTTTTCCATCCGTCCAAAAGACTCTTCCAAAGACTCTAATTTTTGTTCGGTATTTTGTAATTCCACTTGTAAGCAACCATTTTTTTCTCGCCAATGAGCTTCTGTTTCGGAAAAATTCGTTTGCATTTGTCGCATTTCCGTACGTGTGTCCTCTAACTGATCCAGAGTGGATTTGCCTTTAGCACTCAAATCCGCAGACATGAGCGTCACTGCTGCAGTCCGAGCCCGGATCAATTCATCTTTAGCTCTTAGATTCTCATCCATATCCAAAAGTTTGCGTTCTAATTCGATATTCTTCTCGGTTAATTCGATGACTTTGTTATCACTGTCCGTCATTGGGCGATAATGCCCCCAAAAGCCACTGGCGGCACTATCAACACTGCATCCTAAAGGTGGGGTACGGTCTGGAGATCGGTCTCCGGGACTTGTGGTACCGGGACTCATGACAAAAGGGCTGGAAATTGGACTGGTTTGGAAGCTAGTCACGCTGGCTACGGACATTTGCTCGTGCATTTGGCTGATCATTGTGTCTCTTTCTTGTAAGTCTCGCTGTAATTGCTTGACCATGTCTTCCAAACCTCTTCTGGATTGCATTTCTTCATTTTCTTTCGCTCTGAAATTGATGCAAAAAATTCGTGAAACTTTGTTTGCATTCAATATTCACAGGAAAGAACAAATTTCATTTTGGCGAATTTTTCAGTTCAATTTCCATAAATATTACCTTTCTTCGTCAAGTTGGCGTTTTAGTTGACTTATTTTGCCTCCACCACCAGAAGGTACTCCTGAAGGAATGATCACTGGACTACTTGTCATCACAGAGTCAGCAGACCGGCCAAATTTGGACCTTTTAGATCGGCTCAATTGAACAGCATAATCCTAGAATAGAAAAGGAGAATCATAATGATAACAGAATAACCACACATTCCGGAATACCTGAACCTCTTTCTCCTTGACTTTCAGTTTCTCCTCATTAGACTTCAACACATTCTTGAGCTGACCCAGTAGATTTTCTTGCATGGCAAATTGCTCTTTGAGGTCGAACAAATCCGTTGAAGTTTCAGACACAACTGAAGCAGCACCAGACACATCAGGAGGAAAGTCCATGATGTCTACCGGTGGAGTAGTGTCAGTGCTGGACGAGTCTCCAGACACCGGATTTTCTTCTTCTCCACCCCACCACATTTTTTGACTTGAGCCAATTGCTTTAGGAAGCCAATATCATACTGTTAAGTAAACTCTTTAAGAATTTTCCGGGAAAAGTCTAAATATGTAAACAAGGAAAACTTGAAAGATTTCGTTTTCACGATTTTTTTCTCGCTAAACTCGTGTCAAATCTGATTTTCAAGTTCGAGAGTTCGAGACGTGTCTGACGTTATTGATAGTACGTTGACCAGATCAAAATAGACTTATTTCAGCTTTTCTGTTTTAAAATAACGCGCTGTCATCAGTTGACGTGACACATTTCACTTTAAGCGCAACCTTGCACCTTGATTCTCGAAACCTATCTATTCACGACAAAAATAAAGACCAAATCTCAGTTTTCAGTTCAAACGACAAACTTGAAAACTACTGAAAAAGTCGAATCGAAGTCTTGAAGAATTTTGAAAAATATGATTTCCTCATGGCCAGTGGCATTCTGTTTCTTGAACATTGTATTGGCTATATTTGCTTGCGTTTTAGTCACACACGCGAGTATTCTCAAGAATGCCAATGAACTCTGTTTGAAACCGTTGACTTCAGACGTCAAATGTAGTGGCATCATGGCGTCTTGTAAACTTGAACATTCTACTGTATTAGCGGAACATGGCCTTTATGTATATGCTATAAGCATGGGTATTTCCAGTGTATTGATGATGCTTCACTCCTGTTGCACAAAAGCGAGGTAAGCTTTGAAATACTCCTTTTTTTGTCAATAATACTTTAACTAGTTCGTAATTTCAGGTCTATTCACATCACACCATTAGGAAACATTTTGGAAAAAGTCGCCTTTCAAGCCTTCATTAATGTCGTAGGCATTATGCTAGTGACGTTTTGCATCATCTGCGTTGCCATCCTAAGCTTACATTCTCAAATTTTGACACCGGACATGGATTTTCAGCATGGCCTAGTTAATCACTACCAGTAACATTTTTCAACAACCTTTATTTCGTGAAATTGTTTTGACGAGATTTTCTTTCCTTTCAGTCGTTACGGGACACATCTCAAAAGTTACGATTTGCTTCATTCGTGCCTGAGTATTTTTAAAAGCCAGACTTGGAATTACGTTAGTTTGGTCCTTTTATTGGTCTGTTTTATTTGCCATGGCCTGGTTTTACTCCATATGTTTTATACCAATATTGAATTCAGAAGAAAAATGAAATTGCAACCTTCCATATTTGTCATCAAGTCTGAAGAAGAAGTAGATTCCCAACTGAAAATTCCTTCAACGAGGACCTTTCCCAACTCGCCCATTTTCCCGCATAACACTAATATGGTTTTGACCCCTATCATGGATAAGAAAACAACGAAATAAATTGATCAAAGGCAATGCGTCTCTGGAACTTTTCTTTCTTCCCGGGTGCACTTTATCAATTATCATTACTCAATGACACTACGCCATTCCATTTTGATTACATTTTTCAAGATATCCTTGATGCATTGGTAGTTGATCAATGATCAGAAACGTACCAAATGCATTTGGCCTTGAAAAGACAATAAACACACTATGGTCCGGCAAACACAGATTCATCGAAAATCGAATTTTCGAATTTTGAGGTCGGAAGGGGCGCAAAAGTTGCGTACATATATAACTAAGAAAACCCCGAAAAAGTTCCTTTTTATCACTTGTAGTCTCGGAGCTACGGCCATTTCCGCAAACCCCGTTTTTCATGAAAAGGGTAATTTTAGAGTATTTTTTCCAATTTTAATAATAGAATTGCGCGACCAAAATTACAAGATAGGTAGTGCCATCCCGCCTAACTACCCGTCCTCTCCAATTTTTATATGTCAATGTAGTCCATAAATGTGGGCAAAAAATGGCATATGTCCCAGCGCGAGCGGGTAGTTAGAGGAGCGGGAAATTCAAATTTAAAAAATGACAATTTACGCAATTTACCCAAAAAGGCTGCAAATCATCATTCATAGATGACTGGGTTGCGCCCTGACGAAACGCCTTGCTAAAAATCGCTCAAAATTGGGGTGTGGGCCTAAAATTTGACCCCGGTCATTTTGGGCCGGTCACCCAGCCGCTAGCTCGCAAAAAATTTCCGATTTTGACTCAAATTTTTCGTGTGACTCGGTACACTTAAAAGGAGCTCAGGTTTAAAATATGTCCCAATTCTGACGATTAGAACCCGAGCTACGGACCAAAACGTGCCCATAAATGGACTATTCTTGGCCCAATTTAGTGCCCAGGCTAGAATGGCCATTTTTGGTCCGATCGACCTCTAATTTAGGGCGAATTGCAGAAAATATTTTTGAAAATTCAAATTACGAGATCTTTAAAAGGATTTTTTAACAGAAGTGTTGGTTACCTACTACCTACCTATTTAGTACTTATATAACTTTTTGGTCCAAACCATTTGGTTCTTTAACAGAAATGTAAGTAGCTAGGTGTCTAGAAATGAAAAGAACAACTGGATGCTTGCTTTTAGGGACAAAAATATTGCTCTCTGCATATGTACTGATTTAGTCCAATTTATACCATTTTAAACAAGTTTATGCGATAAAAATTAAGATTACGTATTGAGTAATTCATTAGGTCTAATAAGGGTAGCAATGACCAAAAATTGGACTTCTCAAGTCCAATACAGTCCATTTTATGCAAGTTTATGCGAAAAAAATCAAGATTTTTCCAAATTGAGATTTGGGTAATTAATCAAGTCGAAGTAGTGTAATATTGTTCAAAAATTAGCCCCATCCCATTGTGTAATCCTGAATCTGCGTTTGGTACCCTTCCTCGGACCATAGTGCCAACCTGAAATGGGACAGACCTGAAATGGGACTGGCCTGAGTTGGGAACACTAGGCCTGAGTTGGGATCACTTGGCCTGTAGCAGGATTGGCCTGAATTCGGATGGGCCTGAGGTTATCTGGCCTGAAATGGCACCGGCCTGAATTGGGATGGCCGGGCCTGAATTGGGACAGGCCTGAATTGGCACCGGCCTGAATTGGGATGGCCGGGCCTGAATTGGGACAGGCCTGAATTGGCACCGGCCTGAATTGGGATGGCCGGGCCTGAATTGGGATGGGCCTGAGTTAGCCGGCCTGAGTTGGCCGGCCTGAATTGGCCCGGCCTGAGATGGGGGACAACCATATTTCAGTGGTCCAACTCAAATGCAAAGTTACTCACTGACCTCTAAATTGTTTGTTTTTTCTTTTTAGATACTTCTATTCTTTATAGATACTTCTTTTTCTCGGTCTTTTTAGATACTTCTATTCTTTTTAGATGTTTCTTAGCGTTTCAAAATTCTTAATTTTTTTAAAATTCTTAGATTTTCAAGATTCGCAAGAAACTAATCAGAGTTGAATGTTACTGTCGTCGCTACTATGTAATCTAAGGCTATGACTTAGATGATTGACAAAATGTGAAAATGGTTTCTAAAACGACATCTAACCCATCTCAGAGTGGGTGAAAATCCCTGGAAAAGTCTCATATTGCGAGGTACGTTTGCAAAATGAATTATTTTATTTGTCGAGAAAAAGCAGGACACAAACTTTAAAAAAATGCATTTATCTTTCTGTAAATTTTTATCGAATTTTTTGCCTTCTTGAGGCTGATTTGGTGTTATACATCACCTCGTGATGTGTTTCAAAACGATGTCTCCAATAATCTTGCAAAGATTCGAACCTTTTGATACATCCCCAAACTGAACATTTGAGGCTATACACGTCATTCCATTTGTGGTGAAACTGTTTGAAATGTCCATCCATGTTTTTTACTCGGTCCACATAATTACATCGAGGACAACAAGGGTCATGAAATTTGTACACATGATCAAATAGTTCCTTCAAATCGTCCGTTTTCCATCCGCAAAAAACACAAGTTTCTTCAATGTTTTCTTCGTCTTTGGTTTGTGGGATATGAAATTTTTTTCGATGATTCCAATAGGAATTTGGACCCGGGAAATTATTTTGACAGTCTAGACAAGTGTAGATTTTGGTGTTAGGATGCACAGTTTTGAGATGTTTTTCCATGTTTTCTTGGTCGGAAAAGTCGCAATGAGGGCACTGTAGATCGTGCCAGGAATGGATGTGAGCTTTTAATTCAACGAGGTCCAAATGCGAAAATTCGCATGCGTCAAATATGCATTTGAGAAGTTCCCGTTTCCTGAAAAATTAATATCTCATTTTAGAAAAAAAAATTCATAGACTATAATGTTTACAAATTGCGAAAAAAGTCTCATTTTATTTTGCGGATTCATTTATTTCAATTTTCGCGCCGACAATCAACATTACGCTACGAGTAAATTACTGAGCTAGATCGGAATAATTCTTAATTTCATTTTAAACTTTTTTTTAGAAAGGATTGAAAAGGAAAAAATAATATTTTTGATCTTGATGGGATTCGAACCTGCGTTTGTCATAAAATATGATTCTAAGCCTACGAAAAAGTTAAATATTTTGATGTTGTATTGACCAATAGATTATTCGGAGGTGCAATTTTGGCCATTTTTGCCGCCATAATTTAAATGAGACATTTTTGGCAATTTTAAAAGCTAAGAAAAATTTTAAGGACTTACGGTTTGGTTAGTTCTGGTGTAATCTGAATCAACATGTTATCAATGGACAAAAAATTCTGTCCTCGATCCTTGAAAAGGCCTTGCCAGTTGACCATGGTTCCCTCCAAGTTGTCCTTCCTATGAGACTCACTAATGTGTTCACGAAACTGCATTAGACTGCATTCCATTCTTGTATTACACAATTGGCAATGGAAGGTGTGAACTTCGTGTAACTCCTTTTTTTGGTGTGTGTTTACACTAACCGAAACTTCTTGGAACTCTTGGAAATCCATTTTTTGGTGTGTGTTTTCAATGTCCAAACTGTTTCAACAACTGGGTGAAACTAATGATCCAACGACTTCTGTTCCTAATGGACAATTTTAGACACTGGAATGAGGACTGGAATTTGAAAATTCAACCGAACGCTATGGAGTCCAAACAAATACTGATGAAATGATTGACGTACGCCTTAAATCCCACGGGGACAACTCAGCAAATTAATGAAAGACAATAAATAATTGAATGTGAAAATGTGTTATTTTGGTTATTTTCTATTTAGAAACAACCTAAAAAAGATATTTTTTTCTTCTTTTTTTAAGGGATTTCGGAGATTGACTTGATGAGACACATACATACGTCACGCAAGTTATTTTATAAATATAGATTTGAAATTTATAGAACGGGTTACTAAGTAAAGTGACGGAAAAATCCGTTACTATATCGAGAGTCGACTGTACATGTAGCTGGGCAGGAATTCTTTATCTACGCGCCCTTTTCGAAAACATTTTGGCTGACATCGCCACTAAAGAACAGAATGGTGATGACGGATAAATATATCAGAGTACATGCTAATTACATTCACTTAGCAAAACCAACAAAACATGTTTTCGCGTACATTTTACTATGAAGAAACCCTCAAGCGGTTAGAAAGTAACCAATGATCAGGGTACGTATGTACACTGTACGTGTACACTGTACAGTGTACAGGAACGTTGATAAATACATCAGAGGACATACCAATCACATTCAATGAGTTTTACAAACAATTTATTTTTGCCCAAATCCAATTTCACAATTACCCAAAAATATCAAAAATATCCTCAACATTTGCCAGTGTGTCTTCTTTAACTTTCATATCAGCTTTTCGTTTGCGCAAGAATGAATGGTAGCACTTCTTGGGCAACCATTGTACGGGAATTTTAACAGTAGTGATATCAAACAAAGGCCATGGCAATCTCTTATGCCAAAAATTGCCCTTGTCAAAGTACCCACCCATACCATCATAAACCATAAAATTGTTCAAGTTCCCTGGTTTCAATAACAGTTTTTCCACTGTATCCAATGCTCCTCCACTAACATCTCTAAAAACAGTCAGTTTTTTTTTTTTTTTAAGTATCCAAAGCAAACAAACATGACACTTACAAATTGTATCCACCAAAGACAAACAGCCAATATTGTGTCGTATTGGAATACGGTTCCAAGATCTTGATTATCTCGGATGCATGCCTGGTGCGAGCCACATTAAGCCCATAGCCGAATCGTAGGTCCTGTCCTATCCAAAAGCCCTTGCCAGTTTGCACCGGTTCTTGGCACTGGTCTAATGGAGTACCTTTCAAATTGCTTCCCTCTGCAAAAGAAAAATCTTCTAATGTCTTTGTTAGGTTCTTATGGAATGGGGGTCGGATAAATCAGTGTTTGAAAATCATCTAAAGTGTCTCATTTGGATTGACGACGCGGTTCTGTGCCACGCAGTGTAGTACCGTGCCGCGCCGTCACCCATAAATAACCGTAGAAGCTCGCCTCGCTTGCAATGTTGTAAAATGAGACTTTTTGAGTGATATTCATAGACTGTTTGAAGTTAAATGGGGATACTTGCCTTCAGGAAGACGGAAAGTGGCAACTTCCGAGTAAATTGGAGTGTATGAATAATCGGCATTCAATATGGGTGAGCGGTCGGTGAAGGGAGCTGTGCCTCCTCCCAAGAGAATAATTTCCCTGAAGAATGGGTCTCTGAAAGAAGCAGAAGATAAGGATGATGACTAAGCAATGAATGAATAATTACTTTTCTAATTGCGGAATAGCGTTGGTATGCAGAATATGACATGTATGAAAAATCCGATCTTGTTCTAATCGCACGGTATATCTTTCATTTTGGGAATCAAGTTCGTGTCTTTCCAGAAGCATTTTGGTCCATTCTTCAGTGCTTTCATTGGCTTTCTTTTGTTCCTCAGCAGTAAAAGGCTTCCGACATTTCAAACGAGTGACGTCTTTCAAAACTTTCAAATTCCCATTTTCATCTAGTCTGAAGTCGAAATTTCGCGGAAATTTGGTCAACAAATTGGAATTTTGCGTCCATCCCAACTGCAAGAACAACAAATAATTTAACTCGGTAACCTTATATAGAAACAGGTGAAGAAGGAATTTTTACATCATTTCCACGGCTGTCTACTCCGATTTGCCTTCCACCAAATGTATGAACACGTATTGTCTGAAAAAAAAAAGAAAAAAGAAACTGCCAAGAAAAATGGGCTGAATCTCATGTCAATTACATTATTTGACATCTTTTGTATGACATAGCAACCGCCATAGCCCACAGGCATGTCAGATAAATGGTGCTTTTTCCAGTATATTCGAGGCCCATATTCGGTGACTTTGAGGTGACCTGCAACGTTGCACAAATGGAATGTAAAATCTCTTTTACTTGATTTGATATCGTTGCATCACGTTATTTTATTTTACCTTCTATAAGATTTCCTCCACCTTTTCTTTTGATGTTTGCAGTGGTTTTAAAAGCGTCAGTGTAAGCAGGCCAAGGTATGATAATTATACGGTAATTTTCGTTCCTATTAACACGTCCTCGTTTATTTGACATTTCTGTTGTAGTATCCGTGGTAGTATCTGTTGGAGTATCCGTTGTAGTATCTTTTATAGTTTCCGTACCATTATCTGCGTTCTAATTTCAAACAAAGGAGGATTTTTTTGTCAAAAAATCAAAGTAAAAGGAATGTCGAGATTACGTCTGTTCCCATGGGACTTGGTGTAGGGCTTTCAAATCTAACCAATTTCATTAGTTGTGGAGTAAAAGGACCAAGCCACTCAAATGGCAGCTTACTGTAAAATTCCAGGGGTCTTATAGTGGTTGTACCGTGTATCCAATACCAACAAATAGTCGAATTTCTTCCGGCATGCTGGAACAGAGAGATTACTTTTGAAGTTTAGCAGCGCTTGCGTGGCCGTTTTTTCCTCGATACAAACTACCGAAGAAGAAGAACAAAAAAAAAAGCACGAGAAAAAAAAAATGTTTCTGTAAATATCAAATCAAAGAATTTCGCGCTAAAAATGCTTAAGAATCTACCGTTCATTTTTGGACCCGCTCACAGAGTTGTAAAATGAGACTTTTTGTCATTTTCAAACACTGTGTTTGGATGATGTGTGTTTGTTTTAAAAGTGGAAGCTGGAAGAGGATGTTAAGCAGTGTTCTATTGTAGATAAACTCTTAAATTGTGTAACGCAAAACCATCGAAGGGAATTCAATTTCATGGGTGTTTTTCCCTGAAGTGTGTCTTCAGAAAAGAAAAAAAAAAACCTCATACTCTGCCTCCTGATGCAAGCTCGGTATAACTTCCTCCACAAATGAGAACGCGTCCATCAGGCAAGGCCACCGCCCCAACTCCACCTAAAGTTAGTAAAGACTGTCGTAAATTGTGGTGCTGAAACCAAGTTTCAGTGAGTTAGCTCATATTTTCTTCTCGAATATGGAGTCCATATTTTTCAATTAGAAGCTATTCGAAAAATCGTCAAATTGAAGGGAGATTCTAGACTGCTTAGCCATAATCTAAACAAACTTTCACGATTTTTTCAAATATGTAATTTCACATTCTGCTTTCTTACTGATGTCTTTGAACATTTGTGGCAGTTTTATGGCAGGCTTCATACGGCAAAATCCATATTGAGTGAAAAATTTGATAGTCCGATCATTAGCGGGTAAGACTTTGGATTTTTTCACCACTGTTCCATTTAGGTTGCGGGCAAAGTTTACTTCGCAGGTGGCTTTCGTGCAGTGCTTTCCTCCAATGAGCATGATAGCTTCTTCTTTGCTATCCTCTAAACGCACTTTGGGCGGCGGCCAATAATTTTGGTACTCAAACTTTTGTTCGAGGAGGTCAAGCCTTTTGTAATCTGATAATGGTGGGTAGTAAAAACAGGCGTTTGCAGAAGCCAGTAATGTAGTAAAAATAAGGCTGAATTTCTTCATGATGATCATCTGAATATGAAATGAAGGCTTCAAATTACTTTGAGGGAGGATATTTGAGAATCTTCACAGTGTTTGAAAATCATTAAAAAAAAGTCTTACTTTGCAACACTTTTTGAGTGCTTTTCAAACATTGTTGTGAGATCTTGCCTTTTTCTCTGAATCATCTCGCGCTCTCTCTGGAGTCTCTGGCTTTCGTATGTCGCATCGTTCCTTTCCTTTCTCTCCAGTTATTCCTTGTGAGGAGTGGTGTCTGGTTCAAGCAGAAACTCCTACAAATCTGCTACCATGGGAAATCACAGTTCAAACACGAGAAACGAAGGTAAGTGAAAGATGATCGCACCAAATTTTTTACGTTATGAAAAGTTGGGGTTTTTTTCCAGAGCCAAGTAATCTTTCGGAAAGTGAACGGGATGAAATCAATACGCAAATAGTCACAGAAGTGACCTCTAAAGATCTGGTAAGCTTTGTACAATTATCCAATTTTCCCATTTTCTCTCTGCTGTGAAAGGAGACCTTTTGAGTAATTTTCGACCATTGTAAAAAGTATTTCTTAATCAAAATCTAGTTTGGAGAAGAATGGAGGATATCCACAGAAGACAAAGAACTGCTGCAAAGTAGTTGGGAAACGTTACGTTCCAATTTACAATCAATAGGTGTTGTCACACTTTTAAAGCTATTCGAAACTCATCCTGAAACTTTGAAAACGTTCATCCAAGAAGTTCACTCATTACAAGAAATAGAACTCAATGAATGGTAAGTAAAAATATCTGGTAAGTTGCAATTTTTGTATAATGAGACTTTTTGAGTCATAATTCGAATTCTTCAGGTATCGTGAGAAACTTCGAGTGCACGCCTTGCGAGTGATGGCTGTTGTAGAGAAAACCATTCATCGGCTAAACGAAGAAACCAAAGCAGCTATGGTATGCTAATTCAGAGTAGACACCTAACTACATATAAATAAAAGCTATTCGAAAAATTCGTCAAATTGAAGGGAGATCTGCAAGATTAGAATGTAAACAATACTTCACGAATTTTTCAAATGATTTCAGATTTTGGTAAATTATGGGCACAGACACAAAGGTTACGGAGTGACATTACACATGTTGGAATTAATGGGAAAATGTTTCGTGGTATCCATCCAAGGTGAATTGGAGGACGCAGACTGCTGGAATTCCAGAATGGAAAAAGCCTGGCTCAACATGTTCCGTTTCATCACATTTTTCATGAGCGTTGGATATGGAGACGGGTTTTTGAAGTGTCAAAAAGGCAAAAATGGAGAGCTATTTTTGGAATTGCCGTCCTTAAAGAAACAGATGATTGACGAGGATTCTGAATCGAAAAATTAAAATATGTTATCATCAAAAAATCAAATATTTGTTGTCTGTAAAAGGTCAACTTCTAATCCTTGAAAATACGCTCGTCAAGTGTTGACGTACATATTTTCAAGGATTAGAAGTCGACCTTTTTATCGAGGAGCAAGACTTGCGTCATTGATCGAGATAAGAAATAAAACTTACTTCGTTAATAAGTTTAGTTGGCAAACAAACTTTGAAAATGAAAGTTTCGTTGCTTCTAATAGCAGCTTTGACTCTTGTCGCCGCAGGAAACCCAACAAATTACGCAGAGTAAACTTTTATATTTTATTTAGCTTTGATGTACACTGAATTGAAAACATTTTTATGCTAAGGTATAAATTGGTACGAACTTCAGTTTTGAATCCCAAGCAGTCTCTTGCTTTGCAAAAATATGAAGAGGAATATGACTTTTGGAGGCCGGCACGTGCTGGTATGACGTCAGACATAATGGTACCACCTGGTACCAAATTCCTACGCTTTGCTCAAAATATGCATCGTGAAGGCATAGATTTTTCCGTCATTATTCCTGACATCGGAGCTTTGATCGACAACCAGCGCCTAAGCTCCAGATCAGCTCCATATGATGGAAAGATCAGTTTCGATCAATACTATCCACATGACGAATTGAACGCTTACATTGATGACTTGGCAGCCACCAATGACTTCATCAGCACCGTTTCCATAGGACAGTCACATGAAGGTCGGGATATGCGAGTCTTGCAAATCACCAAGGCTGGACCTGGCAAACCTAACGTTTGGATTGAAGCTGGTATTCATGCTAGAGGTAAGTCAGTAGTCCACGACGGTCAAGATTCATCGGTACAATTTCCAAACAAAACACGCAACTCTGAAAGAAACCAATGTTGACGTGTAAGAAATTCACGCAGATCCTGCAGTTTCCGCTTGTCCTTCATTTTCTTTCTCTTCATTGCCACTTCAGCACTCTTTCCATCTTCTTTTCACGCTCTTTAGGTATTTCTCCTCCTCACTTCGCCTTTCTTTCGAGGCTCCAATTTGCTAAACAATGACTTCTGTCCTGGCGTGAATCTAGTTCTTTTTCCCGCTTGGATTCCTTTTGCTCGGAGTCCTTTCGCCAGGCTTAGTATAGCGCCATAAAGAAATTTCAACAATGCTTTAGAATATGGCTTCCACAGACTTCAGCTTCAACTCTAATACGAATTTCGTCTGCTCTTTTCCCGGCATTCTCTGCCTTTTCCATTTCAACTCTTTGCTCATCCCATGCTTTTTGTACGGAAACTCTTTGCAGAATGGATTGCTCCGGCCATGGCTACCTACATTATTGATAGTTTACTACAAAATGAGACGACTTTTATCAACGATTTGAACTTTCATATTTTGCCTAGTGCTAATCCGGATGGCTACATGTACTCTAGAGAACATGATAGGTATGTTAAATGCGCCCGTTAAAAGTATTTCGGTATAACGCAACCTTTGCAGGATGTGGCGAAAAACTCGTTCAGATTATGGATCAATCTTTTTGTGCAAGGGAGTGGATCCTAACAGGAATTGGGACTATCATTTTGCTGGTAAACATTAGATAAATCTTGTAATAATGTTGAAAATTTTGATAATTTTATTAGAAAGTGGAGCCAGCAACAATAAATGCACCGAAACTTACCATGGTCCGGAAGCCTTTTCTGAAGTGGAAACTCGAAATATTCGAGACTACGTTTTGGCACTAGACCCAGTTCCGGTTTTGGCGGAATGTTTCCATAGCTATTCGCAACTATGGTTGTGGCCTTACGGATACGCTTACAATGCATACCCCGAAAACTACCAGGAAATTAAAACTTTGGCGGAAGAAGCTGTAATAGAATTGGAAAATGTTCATGGAAAGAAGTTCGATCCTATTAATTCCGCTGATTTATGTAAGTAAAGTGTTTCAAAATGACAGAAAAATCCGTCAAATTGAAGGGAGATCTGCGCTGCTTAGCCGGAATGTAAACAAACTTTCACGAATTTTTCAAATAAGTACCATTTCAGATTTTGGTTCAATATGATTGCTTTAAAAATACTAATTGTTTTTTAGATCCTGCTGCTGGAGCTAGTGATGATTGGTATAAAGGAGTCTTGGGTGCACGATTTGCCTATACTGTAGAATTACGCGACACCGGATTGCATGGATTCATTTTGCCCGCAGATCAAATCCAACCTAGTGGAGAAGAATTGTGGGCAGCACACAAACTTGTCTTTCAAAGGATGATTGATGTATCTAACGAATAGTTTATTCATTACAATTACAAATTGAAATCAAAGACTAAGCGTTGGCAAAATTATTCTAGGTGAATGAATATCATTCAGATTGTGTTTAATATTTTCTCGTATTTTTCGGTTTTGGTGTTCCATAATACCACGGTTTAATGTCATTTCTGAAAAGTTTAACGAAAACCATGAAAATGACCAGAAATGTATCATTTGGCTCATTTGAATATTTTCAACTTACGTCCATATTTGCCAAAATAAGGCCAAGGTCATTGCTCCAGCAATACTGCCTTGTACCGCTATCCGGGTATGGATCAAGTGCACGGATAGTTTCTGTTTGGTCGTCTTTAGCTTATATAACATGTAAACTAAGGCTCCTGCACCAATTCCCATGCCGCCTAACATTGCCGGATTCTCTTTGCCAGCGATAGCGAATTTTTCACCCGCTGTCATGGATTCGTACGGTTTAAAGTCAGCGTCTGGCTTCGGTCTTGGATCCGCCATTATGAGGATGATTGATGAACTTGAGTCTTGAAATCGAAATGCTGTCTCAAAAAGATATCTGTTGTCAAGGTCTAAAATGACAGCTGAATCGCGTTACGTAAATTGCGTCCGTCCTTAAATCACGCAACCTCCTATATAAAAATGGTAAGATTGAAATTCTGAAAAGCTCACGAAAGGCGATAAAATTAGTGAAAGTTTGTTTAGATTCTAGCAAAGAAGAGTAGTGAAGATCCCCATTCACTTTGACGAACTTTTTAGACCAACGATTTGGGTTCAAATTTTTTTGTTATTTTCAGCGGGTTTTGGTTTTCCGGATCTAGTCACACCTTTTAAAAAATGAGTCAAAGTTCAGACTTGAATCTCAGTTTTCATTGATCCAAAATCTCAACGTCAACAGTCTGAAGAAGACATCGTAAACGAGCAGACATCTTTGAAAAAATGAAGTCCTTAGCATTATTTCTTTGCGTTTTACAAATTGTCGTCTGCTTCAGTACGCCAAATCGCGCTAAACCAGATTTAACAGAAGAAGAATTTTTGGAAAACCACGACAAATTTACTGGATTCCTGGACAACGTTCAAACCATTACCGAAGATTCCCCAAAGGTCGAAGAAGCTGATGACCGGTCCGGTGGAATTCATCCATTAAAAGACGATCTGTTCAACCATAAACACGCTTGCGAGCATCCAAAAGACCTTGACTGCAAACTGGATTCCCTACCCTTATCATGCACTGATGCCAATATTCTTGACGATCCCAGATGCATCAAACCAGAGGCTGCTGATCAGGTAACTGAAGTTGAGGACAAGGCAGTCTTAGGCGAACCTGAAGTTCCAGAACCAGTGACGGAACCTACTGTCAGTATCACCACCGAAAAAGCACTTCACGCCACCGAGTCGTCCAATCTGAACGTCACCGATGAACGTAAGTTTTAAAGGCGAAAAAATTCGTGAAAGTGTGTTTGCATTATTGCTATACACTACATAACTCCCTTCAAATTGACGAATTTTTTAATGTTTTCAGAAATGACATCAAAAATGAGTAAACCTGAAGCTCCAGAACCAGTGACTGAACCTACTGTCAGTGTCGCCACTGAGTCGTCCAACCTGAACGTCACCGATACATCAAGGCCCAAGCCTAGGATGTCGATAAATACCTCAAAGCCTTCCAATTTGACGAAAGAAAATCGAACTGCGGTCGAAGATATTTTGATGGAAGAGGAGGAAGAAATTGAAAGACTTGAAATGTTGTCCAACTTAACCAAAGAAGCCGAAGATCGAGCTAGTTCAAATACCATCGTTGTTCAAGACATCGTTGAAGAAGAAACTGAGGAAGTGCCTAACGCGGCGACTGACAATTCTGCTGAAGAAGGTTCTCCACTTCTAAACTTTTTCAAAGCACTTTTCAACAACTGAACTTTTAATATTTATTTTAACTGATATCATTGATCCTAATCATTGTAGCCATTGGAAAATTCGGCTCAATAAAGTCTGTAAAAACATCGATTTGCTTTTGGCCAGCAGTTTCACTTATGATCATTTTGGATTTGAAATTTCCAGCTTGGATATGGCATCCGTCATCCATCCACATTTCAATAGCGTTTTGGGCAATAATTTCGTCAGTCTCTTCGGAAGTCTGTTCAAAAGTAAAATCTTTTAATTTTTGGTAAATTCGGTAAATTCTAAAATCGAGGAGAAAATGTTTCTTACAGTTTTCAAACATCTAATTGCCTCTTGACTAGTTTGGCATCCTTGAAGAGCCATTTTAGATGTTTCAACTAAAGACACAGCAGCAAAGACTAGAATTTTCAGGGATCCGCCAATGACTTTGTCCCATATCTTTTCCAAGGCCGAAGAATTCAAAACTCCTGCGAACCCTCTTGAAAACCACGTTTTCAACGGAATGTCTTCAGTCAACCCGATTTTGGACAAGTGTGAATATAACAACGTTGTATTGGGATCTTTTGACAAAATCTCATGGAAGGCTCTGATAGCATCACTGAAAGCTTCATCAGAAAACTTTCTAATTTGATCCGTCAAGCCTTTGCATAAATAAAACACCTCTACATCTTGATTTAGTCTATCATGACTTTCATAAACTTTGAACATATCTTCGGCAATTGCAGAGAAATTAGCCGCCCAGAATTCAGTCAATTGTGCTTGATAATCAAACTTAAGCTCGCCATTGAATAAAAGCCACAAAATTGTCAACTTTGTCGCTTTGGGCATGGATTCTTGGATCCGTCCTGCACTTTTCATAAACCTTAAATTGTCTTCGTACGGTTGCACTTTCCATTTCCAATTGCTTTCTTTGTTCTTGGCGAAGCGAGGTGCAACACCTAATAAAACTTTCCAAACCTGTAGACGATCGCATGAAGGCATAGAATGTTTTAAAGCAAAGCTGGAAAACTTGTCAATATTTAAGGGATCATCACTCCATAAAACTTCCAAAGTTTTGCGCTCTTCCACGCCACGAAATCCTACTTTTTCATAATAATGAGATCGGAAGTTTCTGTCATCTTTTGCTCCCAAAGATGGAACACGTTTGGCTTCTGTCATGACTTCACAACTGGAAAAGAAAAGGTACATGAATGTGATGATGTAAAATGCATTTTTAGACATTTTGAACGATGAATTATTTGCGAGTAGAGATCTATTTCGTTGGAGTGTCAGTTTTGCTGCTGCCTCCTTCACTATTATCATCGGTTTTTCGTTCACGTTGCATTTTCGACAAAACTGAATTATAATTGGTTGTCCTCTTTCTCGCGGAACCAGTCAATTCATGTTTTGCACTGCCGGATAAAGTTTTTCTGGAAGATGCCAGCGTTGGTGTACTCTTTAGATCTGTCAGATCTTCATTATCAAAATCAAAGTCCATCGAAGCTTTAGCTTCATTTTTACTGTGTTCATCTTCAGAATCTGAATATTCTGATTCAGTAGAAGGCGTCAAGGGTCTTTTGGCAGGACAGGTCCACTCTAGAGTCATTCCTTCAATTCCATTCTTCTCATAATTTTCCAACACTTCTACCATTTTCTGGGGTTCTGGCTCCCATTCATGCATTTTACCCTTTTCGTATCCTCGTTTGCTGTATTCTTCTTCGTCTGAACACTCAATGTACCAATCCGGATCCAAGTCCGGTTTGGCGCTGTCACTTTGAGAACTGGTTTCAGGATTCGACATTTTCTACAAAAGTTATGTCAAAAGTTTGTTTTTGTTTGTGTGCTATTTGACGGAAAATATTGGTTGTAGTCACCAAACCTTATTAGCACTCGACCGAAATCAAAATTCAAAACCGATAATATTGATGATGGAGGTTTCTTTATTTGTACAGTGGAGTAGTGAGCAGAACAATTGAAGTTTATGGAATCATTGGTACAGGTTCTATTTTGGCTACGCATCGGTATCTTTTGAGGTCAAATTTGTTGGGATCCCAGGTGAAATACCATAATTTCAGCACACAAAACACCCGTTCAGTATTTGGTTGGATGTCCTAAAATCAAAGTAATGATGGCTTAAAAATCCTTATTGATATCTCCTCTGCTTACCTCTGGACAAATATTTGCACAGAATTTATCACCAGTGAGCCCTAGGTCGGATATAGGCAGAGCCCCATTGCAATCTGTGGTAGTGTTGATAGCCTCAAAATATGTTGCATATTGAGGACAACTGTTATCAGCGAAAAATCCAGTACACAATCCACTACACAATAGTGTCCAAATTAGTACCCAAAGAATCACTTTTCGTTTTCTAATCATCTCTCTTCATAATGTTACCATGTCTATGGTTTCCAACAAACTGAAAAATAGAAACCCCTTTTTACACTCGCATATTTCGTAACACGGAAGCTCAAATTCAAGGTGAAAATTCTCATGACATCATTAACAATGATAACACCAGTAAGAGTGGAAGGTCATTATGAGCATTTTCCCATGTAGCATCTGATAATTACAAACCAAAAGAGGTTTCAAGCATTCATGATTTTCATAACGACCGGATGCATCGAAATCATTCGTACTTACACCCACCCCGGCAAAAATCTAAAAAGATATGAAATATAATGATGAAATTGGAGGAAAGTTGGACAGTTGGAATGACGGTTCTTAGAAAAACTTATCGGGACGAGCTAACTGAAGAGAAAGCGATTGGTCTGTTTATCACCATCAGGCATCACCAATATTGAAGCGACAACACAAATCGCACGCGCCGACAGAAAAACTCAGGAAAGCGGCCGAGTTCAAAACAAAACAAAATTTTACGAAATTTTTCAAGAAAGAAAAAATTGACGGGCTAAAGATAACTTACCGAAAATGGATAATGAAGAAAAATTGAGTGGTTCGTTGGCAGCAATTTTCAATGAATTTACTGAATTTGCCGAAGCTGATCAAGACATCCGTGACCAAATTAAGCTCAAAGTTCGTGATTTAGAGCAATGTAACAGAGAAGCGGTGGCCATTTTGGCCAAAATCCATCATTGTGATGGTTTGGCCAACCAAGCTGAACTTTTGACCAAAGTGGACACCCTTTTGGATTCCAAAGTCAAAGAGCGCATTCAAGCTTTGTCTGGAGTCATCCCAAAAGGGCATTACTTCCGATTTCACCAGCATTTCAATTACAGCTTGCAAAAGTTGGTCTTTATCACCACCTTGATTCACTATTTGCGCAATGATCAGCTAATATTTTGGGCTCCAACAGCGGAAAGATTGGGTATGACTTCGGACCAAGAACTTCGTGACGAGCAGCTATATCTGGATTTTGAAGACTATTTGGGCGGTGTTATCCAGTTAAGCAACGAATTGTCCAGATTCACTGTCAATTGCGTGACCAACGGGGATTTCCAGAGACCCGTCAACATTTCTTCTTTTCTTCAAGAAGTCCTTGAAGGTTTCCGGCTCCTCAACCTTAAGAATGACAATTTACGCAAGAAATTCGACTCTATCAAATATGATATGAAAAAAGTGGAAGAAGTTGTATATGACCTCTCCATCAGAGGATTGGTCAAGAAAGAATAATCATGTATTTCTGTGATATCTTTTTGCATCACTGACGAGAATAATAAAGAGAGAATAATCTTGAGGAATATGTGATTTTCATGACTACTCTTCGGGCCAGCCGAAATCTTGACCAACGAGATCGTAGAATTTGTAATTGTAAGGTCTGAAGAATTTGCGGAGCTTATGGACAACCACTGATGAAATATTTGGATGAATGCGGCCTTTAGATTTGGCCAAACAATGTTCGTCGTTATCTTTTTGAAAACAATGGAAGCCTTTGGTAGAGTTGAAGAAGAAATTCTCCTTGGTAATCTCATGATCTAAGCCAAGAAAATCCTCAATTTTTCGCACTTCATGCCAAGGTTTCTTGATTAGTTTTTCCCCATTGACAACGTGGATTTGACTCATAGGGAAAAACTCTAACCACATTGGCAAGAAGTTTACGTAAAGACTTCGAAGTAATGCATCATATTGCAGATTGACACTTCCATCCGGATTGAAGGCTAGAGCCCGGAATGGCTTGAATACAAGATTTTTCTCCATATGGTTATGTAGGATTTGTGTATAATCACTGATGAGTCGTGTTAATGGGTCCCGAACGATTAATAGAATCCGGATTTTCTTATTCATTTTGAACACTCTGTTTGGCACGGACGGAGTCACAAAGTAACTTGGACTGGAAAGGAGTTTGAAAGAAATTGTACTAGAATCCAAATTTTCAAAATCTTTCTTTTTTACCTTTTTTCTAACGCGATTTCCCATGGATTTGTCGGAGGCATTTGTTCCCGGTACCAATCAAGACCTCGATTGTAATTGGTATCATTATCAAAGAAGTGAACTTCAAAGTTGGCCACACGAATGGAAGTATGTAAATTGAGCATATCAAGTAAAGCTCTAGTACCTCCTTTACGTACACCAATTAGTACGCACTGTGGCAACCTCTTTGTCCGAAGTCGAGCCCCCCGGGCTAAAGAAGCACTGGATTCGGGGTAATGATTGTGCAGGTATAGAAATCCTAAATGGAATATTGCCAATAAGAGGAGGCAAACCATGAGAAGCAAGAATTTGTGCTTCATGTTTTTGTTGTGGTGGGACTCTTTTCATGGCTTTCCTTTGTAGCCTTCAAAGCCTCAATGGCCTCCATGAGCTCCTTCTGAGAGCTTACTACCTACCTACCTACCTACGCGCACACTTAGATCGATAAATTGTCATGAGAAAGCCAGGAGAAAGAAATTCCTATAGGTTAAAAAAACATCACCGCTTTTTTGATTAATGCCATGAATGCTCTCCCAAAAAAATTGTCAAAATGAAAGGAGATCTAAGTACACTCCTTAGCTAGAGAGTAGACAAACTTTCACGAATTTTCCCAACAAATCGCGAAATAACCATAGAAATCAACTACGAACTGTATATTGTCATAATTAACTGTCTATCACCATCATAAAGTAGTTTGGGCTAGTACTGCAATTTTGATTTTCATATTGAGGTCCTTAGAGTTGTGCTCATGTCTTGCATGTCTGGCTTTCTGTCCAATCACTCTTATGTGATGAATCACAGATGAATTTGCAGAGGAATCTGAAGAAGCAGCCTTTGAAACTTGCTGTTTGTAAAACAAAGCCAGTATTCCATCGGATTCTTCTCGCAGTCCAAACAAATCTTTGTCCTTTCCATGAAGAGTATAGGTTAACTTTGTGCTGGCTTCTGCAGGCACAATAAACAATATGGGTCTCTTGTGCTTGGTTTGGCCAGATTTCAGTCTAATGGACAACTTTGTGTACTGTTTCGACAAACTTGAATTCGTCCTTTCCTTGATGAAATTATCCATAGCAAAAGGCACTGAAATCAAAATCACATTTGTATTCTTATTTTTTTCGAAACCAGAATCATTTCAAACTTACTTGGTCTTTGACTGGTGAATGAAGCAGATATCAGATGCCTTCGTGTCCTTCGAGTTCTGCTTGAAGAAGACCTTTGCTTTCGCTGATAATGTCTGTTTCTGGTCCTTGTTCTAGTGCTTCTATAAGATGAGAACCTGGCTCTTCCACCTCTAGGTCTACTGTTCATTTGACAAGCAAAGCAACCTTCGGTAGAAATGATGTCTTTGTCTGATTCATCAGTCAAGAAGTCATCAACGCTGTTGATTGCTACACAATGAGAGACTTGTCCTCGTGAACCAGTGACAGCCTAGGAATAGCAAATTGCATTTCCAATTTCTCATATGACAATGATTGAGAGGTTTACCTGATGTCCTTTAGGGCATTGGCATTCAAAGCCTGTGGATCCTAAAGCATTACATCCAAAAGCACATTCAGCTTCTCCACATCCGGATGCAGATTGAATACAGACTTGAAGATTGTTGTTGTATGCATATCCAGAAGGACATAAGCATGAAAATGAACCAAAGGAATTTTGACATTTGGCACTACCACAAACGCTGTTTCCGTCTGTTTGAGAATCAAGACATTCATTAGCATCAACACATTCTTGGTAAGCATTGTGTAGATTGAAACCATCTGGACATCCGCACCTAAAATAAATTACTATGCATATCGACAAGCATTTTGAAATTGAGAAAATAAATATTACTTGTAAGATCCAGCAGTGTTTCTGCATTCTGATGTCTCACATCTGGAATCATCTTCCTCACATTCATTTCTATCTTCACAAAAGGTGCCTGTCTCATCTAGTATGTAGCCTCTTGGGCAAACACATTGAAAGCCACCATGAGTATTCTTACAAGTACCCGGTCTAGGACATAAGCCTTGTTGTTCCATGCACTCATTGATATCAATACATCTGTCACCCATTTGTCTGAAGCCTCTAGGACAGGCACATTCATATGCTCCTGCAATTAAACATAAATGAAATATAAATGAACAAAGGTTTTTTTAGATGTTACCTAAGGTGTTGATACATTCATATTGACAAGTATGACTTCCAGTTGCACATTCATCTAGGTCTCGACAAGTTTTGCCATCACTGTTCAAGACATATCCATGTGGACAAGAGCATGTGTATGACCCCCAAGAGTTGGTACATTCATGTTCACATGGTCCAGGTCTTTGCAGACACTCATTGACATCGATGCATTTGGTCCCATCACTTGCAGCATCAGGTTTGAAGCCTCTATTACAAATGCATCTGTAGGATCCTAGTGTATTGATACACTGACCATTTTCACACAAGTTGGGTAGGATCTTGCATTCATCAATATCATTGCCTTCACTTCCAAATCCAGCATCTAAACAAAGCTGATCAAATTCTTCAGTTCTTCTTCCAGGACAGATTTCGCAGGCATTGGACATGCCAAAAGTAGACTCTGATTGTTCTGCAGATCCCCATGCTGCACCCATGGCACAACAACATTCACTTTTAGTGACTTGGATTTGTTGCTGATTGGCAAAACCAGATACACCTGTCTGTCTGCACCTTCCACCTCCTAAAACACGGTCATAACAGTATCCCAATCTTCTGTCCAAGCATTCTTTACCATCAAGGGAGAGTTCATACCCCTCAGAACATTCACAAATGTATCCACCAGCTGTATTGATGCACCTGCCTCCACCTTGACAAATGTCAGGGTCATTAGCACACTCATTGATATCTTCACACTCATCACCCACCCCAAGCTTTCTGAAGCCGTCAGGGCAAACGCACATAAATGTTCCAATGAGATTCTTACAATCATATCTGCAATCATTGGCCTCAGAAATACACTCATTGATGTCGACACAGTGTCTTCCATCAGGTGCCACTTCATATCCATAGGGGCAAATACATCTGTAAGATCCAGCAATGTTGTGGCACCTAAAAGCACACTGATGTCCATATTCAACACATTCATCTACATCTTCACAGTTGCCAAAGGGGCCTGGAGCGTAGCCTTCTGCACAAGCGCACTCAAAACTTCCATCAACATTGGAGCAAGTTCCATTTCCACATATTTTTGGCATTGAAAGACACTCATCATCATCGACACACTTTTTTCCACTAGAATCCAATTTGTAGCCTTTTGGACATTCACATCTGTAAGATCCATCTGTGTTGATACAAATTCCACCATCACAAATGTCTGGTCCTAACAGTAGACATTCGTCAAAATCTTCTCCAAATTCACCTCTTCCTGGTCCCAAAGGACAAAGCTCCTTGAAAGCAGAGGTTCCTTCAGTTGGACATCTATCACATGAGGTGCCCCAACTTTTGCCAAAAGAACAACAGCAGTTCTGTTTGGTCATATTTTTGGGCCTTGATATTGAACATTGAAAGTTGTTGAAACAAGGTTCCTGCCTCATATCGATACATTTGGAATTGTCTTGACTAAGAATGAAACCGTTGGCACATTGGCATTCTGCAGAACCATCTGTGTTGATACATCTGCCATTGTTGCAAAAATTTGGGTCGTTGCATTCATTGAGATCTATGCAGTTTCTTCCAGATGGCCCAAGTTTGTATCCTTCAGGACAAGTGCAAATGAAAGCTCCAAATGAATTTTCACAAAGTCCTGGCGGAGGACAAGCATTGTCTTCTTTGCATTCATCAATGTCTTGGCAATTGGTGCCATCAAAACTAAGTTTGTAGCCATCAGTACACTCACAAGTGAATCCTCCTTTGGTATTCTTACATCTACCATTTTTACAAATGTTGTATCGGTTCCTGCACTCATCTATGTCTTCACAAGAATTGCTTCTAGGATTAAGTTGGTAACCATAATCACACCTGCACCTGTGCTTGCCAAAAGTATTGATGCATGCACCATCTCCACAAATGTTAGGGGTTGCAGTGCACTCATTCAGGTCCACACAAGTATCCCCAGAAGCTGACAGTACAAATCCTTCATTGCAAGTACATTGGAAGCTTCCTTCCATATTAGAACATATTCCATTTTGACAGATTGAAGAACCTCTTTCCAAACACTCATTGATGTCTGAGCATACTCTTCCAGAATAATCCAATTTGTAACCTTCTGGACAAGTACACTCGAAACTGCCAGGAGTATTTGTGCACTTGGCATTTCCTTTGCATGGATTCTCAGAGTCCAAACATTCATTTTTGTCAATGCATTGGTGAGATGCTTCATCATAAACATAACCAGGGTAACATTCACAATGAAAGCCTTCAATTGTATTCATGCAGACTCCATTTTGGCACATTTGAGGCATCATTTGACACTCATCGATTTCAATCTTGTTGCCAGTCATTGGATCAATCATTGAACCTGGAGACGTTCCACACATTTGCTTGTATGCTTGAGTGCCTTTGACTGGACAAATGGCACATGCATTTCCCCATGAGGCCCCCATGGAGCAACAACAAACCACTTTAGTCTGGAGGATGTAAATATTAAAATTAATTGATTCTTCTTGCAATATAGTATACAATTTACATACCTGAGGCCTAGTCATAGGTTTGCTGCATGCTCCTTCCGAAAATTCCATGTAACAAGGCTCCTTTCGCATGTCAATACAACCTCTGCCATCTGGTTTAAGAGAATACCCTTCTGGACAAACACATTCAAAACTCCCATCTAAATTGACGCATTGACCAACACCACATCTAAATGAATCTTGCAAGCATTCATTGATATCAACGCATTTGACTGCTTTTTCATCCAACTCATATCCTTCATTGCAAGTACACATGTAGCTTCCAAATGTATTTGAGCACCTGCCATTTTCACACATTTGACTGAGCTCATTACATTCGTTGATGTCTTCTAAGATAAGTGTGTCAGGATTGGGTTTGTATCCTAATCCTCCAGGACAGACTAGATTGTACTCTTCAGTACCTTCTTCAGGGCACTGAAATACAGAATTACATTGATTTCTAACTGATATTTAGTTTTACATTTAAAACTCACTCTTTCACATTTGTCTCCCCACGTTTTTCCTGCAGGAGAGCAACAGCATGCAGATTTGGACACATCATCTCCCATGGGTTGCCTACAAATTGGGTTATCTCCATATTCAGCATAATAGGTGGTGTAGTTGGCAAAACAGGTGCCTCTCCTTGAATCCAAGCAACCATTTCCTGACGGTGACAGTTGGTATCCTACTGGACAATCACAATGGTAACCTCCATCGGTGTTGACACAGGTTCCATATTGACATACTTGTGGATCATCACATTCATTAATGTCAGTGCAATTGCTGCCATTTTCATCCAAAGCAAATCCTTCATCACAAATGCATCTGAATATCCCGTTGGTATTTTCACAGAGTCCATTCATGCAAATATTATCAATCTGTTGGCATTCATCAATGTCAATACATTGTTGTGTATTGGAAGGCTGGGGGTGCATATATCCAATCTGACATTCACAGGCAAAGGAACCTTGGTCATTCAAGCAGATGCCATTTTCGCACAAGGTTGGATCATCGGTGCACTCATCAATGTCAGAGCAAGTCATACCATCTCCAGAGAATCCATCATCACAAAGACACTGAAATCCTCCATTTCTGTTGACACATTTAGCATTACCACTGCAGCCTCCATTGTTAGCCAAACATTCATTGATGTCTTTACAATCGTAACCATCTCCAGTGTATCCTTGATTACAGATACAGTCATATGAACCATTGGTGTTTTTGCAAGTAGCCATGGGATCGCAATGGTGTACATTTAAAACACACTCGTCATCATCAGTACAACCATCTTCTAAGCTTTCTTTCACTGAATAACCATCATCGCAAATACAATTGAACGAACCAATGACATTTTCACATTTACCATTCCTGAAATCGAAATAAGGAATGCTTCAGAATCCTACTAGAAAAAAGGAAAAAAAAAATTAGGTAGACAACTTACTTGCAAACATCTGGATTCACAGAACACTCATCCAGGTCAAGGCAAGATGTTGCATCAGGACCCATCATGAGACCACCAGAACATACACATGAGTAACCACCTGCTGTATTGATACATTTTCCACCGCTGCAAGGATTTCCAGTTTCAGTACATTCATCAATATCTTCACATTGTTGCCCGTCAAGCAAAAGCATGAAACCTGTGCTACAGGCACATGAAAATGATCCAGGAGAGTTGACGCAGATATCATCACAGCCTCCATTGGCCTTGCCACATTCATCAATGTCAACACAGTTTGTGCCTGAACCTGCTTGCCTGTATCCATCATCACAAATGCATTGGTAAGCTCCCATCATGTTTTCACAGACACCATTTGAGCAAATGCCACTGGTCTTTGAACATTCATCAATATCTTTGCAGTTCTTGCCATCTGGAGCCAACTCATGACCAGGCGGACACTCACAGTAGAAAGACCCTGGAGTATTGATGCAATTACCACCTCTGCAGAGACCCGGTATCCTTTCACACTCGTTTATGTCCATGCAAACTTGCATCATAGGCGTTACTTCAAATCCAGGATCACAGTCACAGGTAAAGCTTCCTGGGATATCAATACAAGTACCATTGCCGCAAACACCTGTCATTATTGAACATTCATCAATATTCAAACAAGTGATACCATGTTCATCTAGTGCATATCCTTGGTTACATCGACAATCATATCCTCCAAGTGTGTTTTTGCACCTTCCGTTCTGGCACATGTCAGGAAAGGCTAAACATTCATTGACGTCCACGTTGTCCACAAATCCGTAGCCTTTTGGGCACAGTTCATCAAAAGCCAAGGTTCCAGGCTTAGGACATTGGTTACAGCCAAATCCCCAAGCTTCACCTAAGGTACAACAGCACCTGTCTTTCTTGTACAACCCACCAATATCATCAGTGCAAACTCCCAACCTGTAGTCCAAATAGCAAGGTTCAACCCGTTCATCAACACATGAGGTTGCCCCTGTATGAGACACTTGCAAGGTCAGTCCTGGTGGACATCTGCATGTATAACTTCCTTCAGTGTTGACACACACTCCTCCAGCACACAGACTTGGATCTAGAGCACATTCATTGAGATCTTGGCAAGTTTTTCCATCCAACATTGCCATTCCTGGAGGGCAACCACCACAATCTACTTCAGGATTGCATTTTTCACATGGTGAGCCCCATGCCAATCCAATGGCAGAGCAACAACATTCACTTTTCAAAGTCAATCCTAACAAATTATTTTCACACTTTTCAGTCAAGTCATTGATTGCTCTCCAGCAAGTTCCACGTCTACTGTCAATGCACATTTGGCCTGTGGGATCCAGAGAACTGCCAGATTCACATTGGCATTTGTATCCACCATTTGTATTGATACATTTCCCATTAGGACACTTGTTGGCCCCCTCAGTGCACTCATCAACATCTTCACAAGCTTTAGAATCGTCATTGTATTTCATACCACTTGGACAAATGCATTGAAAACTTCCAGGTGTATTTCTACACTGGCCTTTCCTACAGTTCAAGGGATTAAGACATTCATTGACATCTTCACATTGTTTACCACTGATGTCTGGTTGGTATCCTGGTTCACAGATACACTGGTAGCTTCCCATCAGATTTTCACATGCCCCATGATCACCACAAACTTTGGCATCTTGAGCACACTCATTGATGTCGTCTCCGCTATTGGTAAATCCAGGACCATATGGACAAAGCTGTTCAAACTCATAAGATCCCATCATAGGGCATTGTCCACAGGGCACTCCCCACCCTTTGGGCAATGAAAAGGACAGGGAAGCACAACAGCAAGTAGACTTTGAAACCATCTTTCCAGGATTGACACATTGTCCTTGCCTGAACATGGAATAGCACAAGCTTTGAACTGTATCTGAACAAGTTCTACCATCAGGACCAAGGTTGAATCCATCTGGACATTCACACTTGAATTCACCAGGTGAGTTGATGCAAGTTCCACTGACACAAGGATCACTTAAGCATTCATTGATGTCAACACAAGTTCTTTGGGAGTAAGTGTATCCAGGATCGCAAATGCACTGATAAGATCCTTCAGCATTGACACATCTTCCATGGCTCCCACAAACATCTCTGTTGGTTGCGCACTCATTGACGTCAACACAGAATCCACCTTCTGGTGAATGTTGAAATCCATCTTGGCATTCACATACATATGAACCAACTGTATTTCTGCATCTTCCATGTAGGCAAATAAGTGGATTTTCTTGACATTCGTCAACATCAATGCAACTAAGACCACTAATAGAAAGCTTGAATCCATCATGACACTGGCACTTGAATGATCCATCCATGTTTGAACAAATACCATTGGCACACATACCAGTTTGTTGACATTCATTGAAGTCTGTACATTGAGTACCATCGGCAGACAAATGGAATCCTGATGGACATTGGCAATCAAATCCTCCATTATTGTTCCTACAGATACCATTGCTACATAGCCCACTTTGACATTCATTTTTGTCCACACATTTGCCATTTCTGTCCTTTTCATAACCTTCATCGCATTCACAGTAAGGTCCACTTTGATCAGGAATACATTTGCCATTGGGACACATGTCTTTATTGATGGTACATGAGTCTCTGATTTCATTTGTGTTGCTGTAATTCATGCTTTGGCACAAGTCCAGTCGTTCTTTGGACCCTCTGGCAGGACAACTTTCACATGACAAACGAGATTCGCCCCAGGATTGTCCAAAGTGACAACAACAGTCCATTCTTGATAGTTTGTGAGGAAGTGGATTTCTGCAATCATTGGCGTTGTAACAGTACCCTTGTCTGGCATCCAAACAGGTTTTCTGATCTTGAGAGGGTATGTATCCAGGATTACAAATGCAAATGTATCCAGGATCTCGATTGATACATTGTCCATTCGGACAAATCTCTTGTCCACCATTGAAAGCTGAACATTCATCTTCATCTTGACAAATGTGATTTTCGTCCATACTTTTCCCTTCAGGACACTGGCATGTAAAGCTACCAATTGTATTGGAACAAGTACCACCCAAGCAAAGTCCTGGAATAGCTTCACACTCATTTATGTCCATACATTTGCCGGTATGGACATTTTTCAAGAATCCTTTTTGACAAGAAAGCTGATCTGGACATTTTTCACATGGATGACCCCAAGCTTTGCCAATGGTAGCACAACAAAGTTGTTTGGTACAAACCACTCCTTCTAGTTGTCCAGTACACATATCATTATCGATTCTTCTGAAACAAGGTCCAGTCCGGTAATCAATTTCACAATAGCGTCCAGTGTATCCATACACACAAGCACATCTATTGGGTCCGATACATCTGCCCCCATTTTCACACTGTTTTTTGCAAACTGGTTCTTGACAGTGTTCTCCAGCATAACCTTGACGACAAACGCATGTGCTATTTCTGCAGGAACCTCCGTTCAAACATTGAGCACTACAGCCTGAAAGAAAGAAAAAGATCATGAAATAATTCGTCAAACTTTGTTTACATTCATGCTATACAACGCAAATTTCCTTTCATTTTGACGAGATTATTTTTCATGGAAAAAATTAGATGTATGTAGTACAATTCAAACAAATTTAAATTTTTAACTTTTCATACCTTCATTTTCAATTGATTGTCCACAATTTGTAGCAATCTTGCCACCATCACAAAGACACAAATTGGGTTTGATACACCTTCCATTTGAACCACATCTTTCATCAGAACACACAGGCACTAAACAAAGGCCAGTTGTACCTCTTTGATGCCACCCTGGACAACAAAATGTTCTTGACCGAGATCTACAGACATTGGGACCACCCATAGGTGGGATAACCGTATCAGTGATGATGGTATTGCTATCAATATGGACCTCATCATTATCATCAGGTCCTTGGTCACCTCTTTGGTAACGCGCCAATCCTGAGGGTTGCACTGCCTTAAAGATTGCGCAAAAATATATTGCAAAAAGTAGTGTCCTCATTTTGATATTTCCAGTATTACAACAGGATCAACTTTTTTGTTTTCAGTTCAAGATCAGCATCTTTGCAAACTTTTTTGTGGGTTATTGGATCATTGTGTCGTTGTTGCGAGAGGAGCGGTGGCGGCGACTCACTATTCAATAGCTCGGGTAAGAATCGACTGAAATGTCTTCAAAGCGCTCATCGACTCATCGTACATAGCAGCGCAAAAATAATGGGCACGGAGAACTCATAGTGTTTAAAAATAACTGAAAATGTCTCATTTTGTGTAGATTTCAGAATATCAACTACTGTATACACAAAGAAATCGGAAATGTGAAGCAATTCATCCTTAGAAAATCTGGAAATCTTTCAATAATCTGTTTGAAACAATATTTTTGGCCTCCACATTATTTTCTTGCCCCATAATGAGCTTAGCAGTCTGTTGGAAGTCAGAAGCACATGTGTTAAAAGATGACCAGAAATAGCTTTAGAGGCAGTAAAGCTTAGCAAATCTCAATTTGTTGATCTTGAGAAGTCTTGAGCGTGTGTGCAATATTGAGTTTCACACCTAGTGTACTACTGCTAATAATTGCTTCTCCTGCTCTCCTCACTTTTCAGACTATTAAAAACTTCTTCACCCTCCTGATTTTCTTTTCCTTTTCAAATGAAGTGAAAATGGGAAACACATTGAGTGTGGAAAAGAAAAATCACTGAACATAAAGATGAAAAAAGTCTGATTAATGGGGTCAATGAGTGAGAAATAGTCCGGTTTCATCTTTGCGAAATTGGGTCCATTGATATATGCCAGGTCAGGCATTAGAGCATTGAAAATATGATCCCTCGGCATCCACACACTCAGCTGAAGAATGAAGTTGAAGGATACTTTACACAGCAGGTCACTAATCTTCTTCCAAGATTATTAAGAGGCATGTCCCCAGTTTTACATACCCTTGCTCATATGTACATGTCGCGCTCATTCAAAATTCAAATGACTTTCTGTACAAGGTTAATGTAGAAATGTGATTGTGAAAAAGGGTTTGAAAATCACTTTTAAAAAGTCTCATCTTATAACAATTTGAATTTTCACGCCAAAAATCAACATTTGCCATTTTTCAGTACGAACAGAAAAAATATTATTCAATAAGATATTTTTGGTAATTTTCAAACACTATGAAGGGGGTTCATTTTTTTACTCATTGCAATTTTTGTTCATAAAGAAATACACTATAGACGTGCTGTGCGGTGGTGCATGATTTTCGTTTTTGTCTGTGAGTGTGTGTGTGCTTGATCAATTTTCAACCCCTTCTCTATGGTCGAGTAGAAATATTGCATATGGTTGTATGCTTGATTAGCGTCCCTTTGTAGCAAGCCTCTTAGTCTCAGTTGGAGGTCTCCTTTGCAAACATGGACATGGGGTGCTCCGTGCTCATGCTCCTCGTGAGCATCAACGGCGGCAGCAGCGGAGGTGATGACGATATCTACAACCCTTTACTCGTAAAATAAGCAACCTGACAGATTTCACTTTTCTTTTCAGTACAATGACCAAGGTCCATAACAAATGACAACTACCCGCCATAAACACATTTCAGATTTTTTTCCCACCCCAAACACGAATCTAGGAACATTTTTTTTAGTTAGTGAAAACAGAAAATGGGTTTTTACGGATTTTAAGCATTCATTTTGACGACTTTTTTGGCAGGTTTTTTTTAGTTTGAAGCATTTAGAAGATTTTTTCAACAGAATTTCCGTTGTCAGATTTTCCGTGAAAATGAAACATGATAAATAGTGTAATGCAAATGATGATATATTTTACATTTTTGTACATTTTAAGCTTGAGTTGCGTCGTCTTCAACAAAGTCATAGGCGTCTTCCCGCGATACACAATCCACATGCGACACTTTGTTACGAAACTTGACTCCATAAAACTTACTGGCGTGGGTTAACAATTCAGAGCGGAAAGTGGTAGTGATAAATTGGGCTGCTTCCGCCAATTCATGAATCATATCAGCTACAGCTTTCCTATGTTGCGCATCCAAAGCTGCATCGATTTCGTCAAAGAGGTAAAATGGAGCGGGATCGCATTTTTGAATGGCAAAAATCAGGGCCATGGCCACCAGAGATTTTTGGCCTCCGGAAAGTTGGGCCATTTCTTTCATTTCAGCGTTCCGACCAGTAAATGAGACTGAACAAGACACTCCAGTGGCATTTTCTAATCTACGCGCTTGGTCTTCTTCCGTTTCGCCATCATCATCCTGGAAAGACAAAAAAATCAAATCAAAATTATCGTCAAAATGAAAGGCGTTCTACGCCGTGTAGCTTGAATGTAAACAAAGTTTCACGATATGTTTTGTTTGATTGAAACTTAAAATGTAAGCAATACCTGGTCTCTTTTGATTGAAAGGGTTCCATGTCCACTTGGCACGAGTTTTTTGAAGACTTCTTGGAAATACTTGGAAACTTGTTTAAAAGTGAAGAGAATAGCTTCGAATTTCCTCTGTTCCAACACGTCCATGAGATCTTGGATTTTCTTATGGCCCCGGTCAAGTTCATCTTTTCTTGCCATCAATTTTTCCTTGTCTTCGGAAAAGGAGATGAATTGATCCAAAGCCTTTTTGTTGACGTGAGAATACTTTTTCAATTCCAGGTTGGCTTTTTCTAGCTGCTTGAACAATTGTTTTTGTGACATGTTTTTGTACTTGCTAAAGGCATCGGTTGGCAGTGAACCTAATTCACGGATTTTCTTGGTACAATCTTCAATTTTAGTCTGAAATGACATCAAAAAGTTTTAATAATAAAGAATTCTGTGAAAACGAAAAATATTTCAAAATACCTGAAAGACAGTTTGTTTGCTAGCCATTTTCTCCAACTCTTTTGCGTCTTCTTCAATTTTATCGGCGATTTCACGTTCCTTCAAACGGTGACTTTCCAGCTCAGCTTGTGCCTTTTTGCGTTTCTTTTGGATGTCACCTAATTTCTTGTCGAGTAATTTCAGATTGGCACCAGTGATTTCAATGCGACCTTCTAAGTCAGTCAACTCACTATTGGCATTTTCTAGCTGTCTTTTGCGATCCTCAACAGAGATTTCCTATATGTACAAGAAAATCAGAAATTTCAGTAAGAAAAAATAATTCAAAAGACTTTTCCGGCTTACCTGAAGAGCTTGTACCAATTCGTCTTTACGTCGATTCAAATTGTTTGTTAGCAAATTTTCTAACTTATTTTTCTGAGCTTCTAATCTCATTCTTTCAGCAAAAGCTTGCTTATTCTCTTGTTTAAGTCTTCGGATATCATCGTTCAATTGATCCACTTCGCCTTGATCTTTGCTAGAGAGCGTAGCTAAGAGTTCTTGATTCAATTCCGACTCTAGGCCTTCTTTTGAGGTTTGCATTGATTCCAAAGAGGCTTTCAAAGCATTCAAAGATCGCTCTTTGGGTCCTTGATTCCGTTCAATATTGTTGAGTTCCTCTTTCATCAACCGGACGTCAGTTTTAACTTTGTCAAAGACATCTTTTGCTTTGGAATTTCGCGTTTCTGTCTTTTGCATTTCTGAGACGACACGATTGATTTCCGACTCGATTTCCCCCAATTTCCCGCGTAATTTTTTCATATCTTCTTCTTGATCAGCGATTTCTTCAGTTTTTTCAGACCGCGTTTTTTGAATCTCCAGACGTGATCTGGATTTGTTAAAGTATCCGCCAGTCAATGAGCCTTTAGAACTGACTTGGTCACCATCCAGAGTCACACAATCCAAACCGGTGGTTCTGGCCAGTTGGGTCGCCACTTCCAAATTCCGGCAAATCAAAGTGCGACCAAAAATGTAGCGTAGAGCCTTGTCATACCGATCATCATATTCCAGCTTGGACACCATGGCAATGGCATCCTTGGTTTGGGGATAATCAATGTTACGCACATGTAATCTGTTCAAAGGCATGAATGTGACTTCTCCGGGCAATTTTTGCTTGTTCATTTCTTTGAGGATCATGGTGCCAACTTTGTCTGAGTCCACAATGTGATGGAAGAGTCTGTTTCCCGCAGTTACTTCAACGGCAGTATAAATGCTTTGCTCACACTTGAACCTTTCAATGACGAGGCCGTGATAGGAAGCGGCGATTTGTGCGTGATGTCCACCTTTGTCTTTGAAAATTTGCAAGACTTTCTTGACGGAATCACGGCCGTTCAAGATGGGTTTACCAGCCATGGATCTGAGGGTTTGGTCAGCTTTGGCCAATTCTTCTTTCAAGGCCGACAAGGATTGTTGCAGATTCATTTCTTTGCGGCACAAGTCATTGCGTTCCGTTTGCAAGGAGTCTTTTTTCTTTTTCAACTCGTAAAATCCTTTGTTATGATTGTCAATGTTGGATCTGAAATTGTCTTGTTCGCCAGTGGCGTCCTCGACTTTCTTTTCCAAATCAACTTTGCGTTTGGATTCACGCTTCAAATCTTCGGTCAAACGTTCAATTTGGTCACCTTTGTCCTTGATTTGCTTGTTGAGACTTTTGAGTTCCTTTTTGATCCATTCATCTCTCTGATCTTTGGAAGTAAATTGTGAACCGCGACCTTGTTTGGCGTACAATTCTTTACGTTTTTGTTCCTTCAATGCCAATTCACGTGTACATTCATCTTCTTTCTTTTTCATTTCTTCGTATTGAGGCTTGATTTTTTCCAACTCCTTTTCCTTCTGGCTAATATCATCGCGTAACTTACTCAATTCCAATTCAGCACGATCTTTGGACTTGTTGTCACCAGTCACTTCATCCTTGAGATCTTTGATAGTGAATTCAAGACGGGTTTTGTCTTTAGTCTGTTGTCCATGATCAGAATTCAAAACGTCACGTTCTTCCTTTGCTGCATTCTCCTTCACCTTGAGATCTTTCACTTCCTTGCTGGCAGCTTTGGCATTGTCTTGAGCATCTTGCAATTCGTTACGTAATCTTTCCGCTTCATCCCCTGAATTTTTGCGACGATTTTCCATTTCACTCAATTTCTTGCGTGTTTCTTGCAACTCCCGATCGTGAATGGTGTATTCCAAGGCACGCCTCATTTTGTCATACTTTTGGTACTCCTTGAGCTCTTCTTTTTCCTCTTCCAAAGTCGCTAAACGATCTTCAATAGTTTTCAAACACTCTTCAATCTTTTCAGCTTTGCTGTCTGTATCTTTCAAAATTTGCTTCGACTCCTCACGCCTTTCATCATACACACGCGTTCCAGCCACTTCACGCAACAACTTCAAGCGCTGAGAATCTGGAGCAGTTGCCATCTGGTTGATCTTGCCTTGCTTAACAATGTAGTAAGGATTGGCTCTTGAAAAGCCAGCAGACTCCAACAGGTTCATGACTTCACTTCTGGGTACCATACGCTTGTTCAAGAAGTAGTTGTCCTTTTTGGCACCGATGACACGCCGCAAAAACACTTCTTCTTTGTCAATTGGAAGCCGGGAATCCGAGTTGTCAAAAATGATTTCAACATAAGCTGAAATGACTCTTGGACCGGTGCCTTCATGAAGCAGAGCTTGTCTTTGCTCGGGTCGAAGATGGGAATATTCATCGCTGAGAACGAACTGAATGGCGTAGAAGAAATTGGATTTGCCAGAACCATTACGTCCAACCACTACATTGTGACCGGGGTCAAAAGGTTCCACAACAGTTTGGTCCCGGTAGGATTTGAATCCTTGAATAATAACTTGCTTGATGAACATGATTATTTTCCGGGAAATAAGCGAGTCATAAGGCCTGCGTGCGTCTGACTTTTCGCATTTGACGAATTTTTTCACAGGTTATTTGTTTTTGTTTGTTAGTTGTTACTGGCTTCTGCTTCGGCGGGATCTGACTTTCTCAGTTTACGGTACATTTTCAAGTCAATCTAAGCCATTTATCAAGTTCTACTATCTTTTTATCGCGAATTGAACTCAATAGTACTATTAAGACATTAGAAACATATTTTTACTGTTTCATCAAGCTAATTATTTGCTTTACTTAAGCACACATAATTAAAGAAACGATAAAGCATGGAAGGAATTTTAGCCTTAATTTACATATTTTGCTTTGACACTTGAAAAGCAGACGCCAAATTCTTACTCTGAACAGCCTCGTTAGCCAACTAGCCAAAGATCGGCATAAATTGCATAGAATTCTAATATCATCAAATAACTTTTAGTATCAAATTGATTTTTCTTATGTCAAAAATTAATTCTTATTATTTTTCATTGACAAAAAACGATTTCTGAAGTTTATCATTTCGATAAAAGGAGCTAATTTTCATAAATGTAACTTTCATTTTACTCTTTATTTATAAGGCTGAGCTGAGCTCAGTTGTTGACGAAGTTTTTACGCAAAAATAAAATATGTCAAATTCAGGTTTCGGCCTCGAAGAAATTGGTATCCCAGGAAGGGATTACCTCAAAGAGGCTCTAACCAGCTGCACAGATCCTTTGAAAGCCATCGAAGACTTCCAAGTAGAAAATGGTATTCTCCTACCCTCATTACGACCAATGTTGCCGTTATTGGACTTGCATGGGATCAAAAGATTGGACTTCCACAATTCCGTTTTGGAAGATTTGCGCGACAAGTTGATTGGGCAAATTAAGCAAATTGGAATCAACCTGAAGAATAATCCAAAAGAAAAGGAGAAGAAATTGAAAGAATTGTTGGTCAAATCTTTTCCTGTGATAAAAATCAAACAGCTTCGACCTGTCGTCATGTGTGTCCTGAAAAATATGTCTTTTATTGAAGACAAGTACTTGCGAGTTTTGGTCCGCGACAAAGAATTGTACAATGATTGTGACATAGTCATCAAAAGACATCTTTGGAGAGACAATCAATCCCTTTTCGGAGATGAAGTATCGCCATTTTTAAGCCGTTACATTAAAGAAAAGGAGGCCATTTTGTACAGCCACGAGAATTTGAACGTGAATGATGATGGATTTTTCGCCTCAAGTCCCAAAGGTCGACGACAAAAAGAAGTCATTCAAAAGTTGGCAGAAATGATTGGAAAGAATGTCAAGTTGTATGACATGACACTACAATTCTTGCGCACATTGTTTTTGAGGACACGAAACGTTCATTATTGTACACTAAGAGCTGAATTATTGATGGCTTTGCACGATTTGGAAATCCAAGATATCATTTCGGTAGATCCCTGTCATAAATTCACTTGGTGTCTGGATGCATGCATCAGAGAAAAGAACGTCGACGTCAAAAGATCACGAGAACTGCAAGGATTTTTGGATGCCATCCGCCATGGACACGAGCAAGTGCTTGGAGATTTGTCCATGACTCTTTGTGACCCCTTTGCCATCAATTTTCTGGCCAGCTCAGCCATCAAAATCATCAATCATCAGGTAGCCAATGAAGCCATGCCTCGTGAAAATTCCATCTTGCATTTATTGCTACGCATGATGGGACTAGGCTTGTCTGCATGGGACATGATTGACACACAAGAATTTATGGAACCTAAACTCAACACTGGACTATTAACACGCTTCGTTCCTTCACTCATGTCTTTAGTTGTTGACGATCAAATTCGTGCCATCAATGACAAGTTGCCTGATGATCAGCACGAATCTGCCATCACAATCATTGACCATACTGGACCTCCACCCGAATCGTATCAAGTATTTATCGAAGACAACACTGTTGCTACCAACCTGGCAATGCACTATACAATTCAAGTGACCAAGAACAAGGATAAAATCGCGGTCAAACGTGTCTTAGGACTTTTAGCGGCAAGTGTGAAAAATCATCCATTTGAAGACGTCTTTCTACATTGTCTCATCACCCACTTGATCCAAATGCGTGACGATTTTGAAGCTGAAGATTTTTGCACAGTTGTCTTTGATGAGTTCTTCTTGACTCTTATCACCAATGACAATGTTGTCAGGCATCTTTTGAGGCTTTTGAAATTCGTTCATACTAAAGTCAGTCCAACCAGATTAGAAAACCTAATGAAGTTGACAGAACCAACAGCGGCAGCAAGCTCTGCAGTGGCTTCAGAACCTTCGTCTATGGCCATGTTAGGCTCCGCCGCAGGATCAGCCATGGAAAATTTGAATAAATTGCACGCGGATATCAAAGAGAAAATCGCTGCTCATCAAGCGGCAGTGGCTGCTCAAGCTGCCGAGACAAGTGAAGACAAACCTGAATCATTTCTGTAAATAAATGGCATTTTTTGTTACATTTTGCCGGTTTTTCGTCTGGTAACACTTTTGCTTCTATTGACATTTTCGCTCAGCTGTAAACAATTTTCCGTGTGAAGTGAAAGCATAGCGAAAGTGGTTTGTGAAAGCAGCTCTCGATTTTTTTATGCGAAATCACTGCAGTATTATTTTGACGCTATGCTTTTTCACACAAAAATATTGATTGTTTACGTCTGGCTTCTCTGGTGAAAGTTGAACGCCTTGTCCTTCAGGATAATATTGAAGATGCTCGTAAGGCAGGTAACTTATCCTTGACACATCTTCACCTGAATGGAAGAGAAAATGAGCGTCGATATGCGGTAAGAATTAAGATAAGTTTTCTTTAAAAAAAACCCCACAGTATTATTATGTAAGGCATGAACTTTGAGACGTCATCTTTTAAAGTAATTTCTGAATAGGAAAATTTTCTTTGGGATCTACGTAAATTCGGTAAATCCAATCTTTTTAAGTTTGTTTCTTAATGGGTTGAATTTTACTTTTCGCTTTTTCATCAAACCAGATTGGCAAATTCGTCTTACAAATCGATGAGAGACTTTACTTTAGTCAGTAGAAAAAGTAACGGTGACAATGACAAAAATCACATGTTCAAAAATCTTATGACTTCTAAAGCCTCGTCGCGTCACAAGTAAGTCAGAAACTTGAAAAACAAGCGATTTGTTTCCTTGATTTGTGCTAAACAAAGAAAAACTAGTACATTTTACCCATTTTACCCCCATTTTCCAAGAGTCAGAATCAAAATAGGTTCCTGGAAATTTTAGCATACAGATTAGGTTAAATTTTGCCGCATCATCATTCTTATGCATGCAAATTGAAAAACAAGCAATAAAAATCGGGACCGTTTGGGCCAATCACGTTGCAAGCGATACAAGAGAGGGGGAAAAGGGGTCGGTCTAGTAGTCTACTTTGACCCGGTTCATTGACAATCACAAAATGTAAATGTTGTTTTTCGACAAAATAACTTGGAAACTCAACTCTTGACATTGCAGGTAAATCTTGAAATAATCCGGTGCGGTTGAATGCCATTAGAGAGGATGAGGATGCGAAAATGTTTGCCAGTTCTAGAGCCCGAAAAATTCTCATCTCAGCGTTGTGCATGACATCTCTGACACTTGGATTCATTATCATAGTATTACCTTCTCCAGACCTGAGTTTAGAACAAGAACTTACCCGTCAAATAGCTCGTCTAAGAGCCCGTGTCGAATTGGCAGAACAAGTCAACATTGACCGAAAAGATGATCTGCAGCAACTCTTTATGCAATTTTCCACTCTAGCCAAGGCTCTACTCAACAAACAAGATGTCAAACACAGTGAGCATTCTTTGGGCTTCGAAGCCGAGGCTATGGTCCAAGGACAAAATTGGACCTATGATCTAAGTCTTCCATCAATCAGATACTCCCTGCCACATGTGGTAAAAAGTCCCAAGAGCTTGAGTCCGGCCTTCAAGTGGTCCAAAGGCCGTTCTCATGTCTCTATGGTGCTTGGCATTCCTACAGTCAAAAGAGACCATCAGTCCTATTTACAAAGTACTTTACGAAGTATTTTCAACAATCTGCAACCTGAAGATGAAAAAGACACTTTGGTAGTCATTTTTGTCGCTGAAACAGATCCTGAATTTGTACTGGCTGTGTACAAAAGTATCAAAGCAGCTTTTGAACCCCAGCTTGAATCCGGTATCCTTGACGTAATCAGTCCACCCGCTGAATTCTACCCAAATTGGACAAGTTTGAGGCAAACGCTCGGTGATCCTCTGGAGCGCGTTCAATGGAGGTCAAAGCAAAACCTCGATTATGCCTTTTTGATGATGTACGCACAATGGCGTGGAACATATTATGTTCAACTAGAAGATGACATCCTCACCAAGGCCAACTTTCTAGCAACCATGCGTGATTTTGCATTAGAAAAAAGTGCAGCTCATGAGCCTTGGTTTGTCATTGATTTTTGTCAATTGGGATTCATTGGCAAAATGTTTTCCAGCTCCAGTCTTCCTTTACTGATCCAATTTCTGCTCAGCTTTTACAATGACAAGCCTGGCGATTGGCTACTGGACAACGTTATTCAGACAAAAGTCTGTAAGTTGGACCAAGATTTCAAAAAGTGCCAGAAAGAAAAGCAAGCACTTTGGATTCATTACAAGCCTTCACTATTTCAAGTAAGTCTTGGCCCATCACTAAAATTTTTTTGAATTTTTAATATTTTTTTGTCATTTTAGCACATTGGCACCCATTCAAGCCTCAAGGGCAAAGTACAAAAGCTAAAAGACAAACAGTTTGGCAAAGTCAGTCTTTTCACCCCTCACCGAAACCCTCCAGCGTCCTTCGAGACCAAAGTCAAGCACTACAAACAGTACAGTTTAAGTAGAGCGTACCGAGGCGAAACTTTTTATTGGGGTCTGGTACCCCAGCCTGGGGATTACATCCTGGTCAAATTTCAGTATCCTACTTACCTGAGTGGTTTTAAATTTGTCAGTGGCAATGCTGAACATCCTTCTGATCGATTTGAGGAGACGACCATTGAAATCATGCCTGAACATCAGTCCAAGATCAATGTAAACTTTTTAGAATCATTTTTTCAAAATCTTGAAATTTTGACATCTCTTTTTACAGCTTCAAAAAGCATCCGGTGGTTTTTATGTGGTTGGCTTTTTCGATCAGAATGGCATTGCTGAAGGTGATATCGATTATGAAAATATTGGAAAAGTTCGTGAATTGCGACTTTTAGTTGGCAAAAGCCACGAAAATTGGGCAATCCTTAGCGAAATTCATCTACGAACTCCAGAATTAGACAAGGCCAAATCGTAGAGAAGACGAAGAATTCAATGTCTTTTTTGTTGTCCTCCATGGCTGTTATTATTATCCTGAGCATTTTCAAAAGCTAGTCTTCTTGTGTACCTTCAAGATTTTCTTAGGATTGGACAAAATTTTTGGCTTATTTAACGAAAGAACGAAGAATACTCATTTTGTCAAAAAGAAAAATCTGAAATATATGCAAAACAAAAAGTCAAAAATTACGAAATTTTAGTCTTTTTATTCTGTGAAATTCATTAGATTGCTCCAGCAGATTTCAGTCTTCTTTCGAGGTCTCCTGAGTTATCGGCTGCGGCAGCTTCGCTGCCTCCGCCGATGCATTCTCCCTTGATGAAAATCCTCGGAACAGATCGAGCTCCAGTGCGTTTCCGCATGTAATCCTGGATCTTGTCCATGTTAGGGTCATTGTCAATCTCCATGATTTTCAACTTGTCTTGGGGAATGTTGTACTTTTTCAAGACTTTTTTGCCCATACTGCAGTACGGGCAGTAGGATTTTGAGACCATGAATACGGGGTACTCATTGATCAATTGTTCCATACGATCCTTGACAGACATCTTGCTAGATTCAAAGAAGAATTATAACTGGTCACCTATTTTGCGTGGGGATTTGCGCACACATTGCAGCGTCAGCACCAAACAGTGCAGCAGGTACGTTGTTGGGTATATGGACGTACACAACCACCCTCTTTATTTATCCTCTGGCATCCAGATTCCAGAGTGTTTCGATGAGGAACATTTTGGTGATAACACCCACTTACTGAAGGTATCAATTTTTTCAAAAAGACTCCATTGTTAACTTACCGAACTTACTTTAGTTTTAGGTTTCCTTTGTTCTTCAAATTCATGCAGGTAGCGAGAAAGCATGTCCTAGAATTGCAATCAATAAAACGATTCCTTGTAGTGAATTGGTCGCGCTAAAGCAGGGCTAGGCGCTTGCCCTAAATCCATTTATCACTTGTAGCTAAATACAAGAAATGTCATTTGCGTTGTCCATGCAATGTATGGCACGTACTTTAGGTTCAAAGTGTGTGAACTGTGAACGAATGAGTGGCATAAGTTTATTGAACTTATTTGTTAGTTTGTTACACATCTTCCAAGGGTATTCCATTAAAGCATTTAGATGGCACCAGCGGCTTTGAGTTTTTTCTCCAGATCGCCAGAAATGTCGGCAGCAGAGGCTTCGCTTCCCCCACCAATACATTCTCCCTTGATGAAAATCCTCGGAACAGATCGAGCTCCAGTGCGTTTTCGCATGTAATCTTGGATCTTGTCCATGTTAGGGTCATTGTCAATCTCCATGATTTTCAACTTGTCTTCGGAAATCTTGTACTTGCTCAAAACTTTTTTGCCCATAACGCAGTATGGGCAGTAGGCTTTTGAGATCATGAATACAGGGTACTCATTGATAAGTTGTTCCATTCGATCCTTGACAGACATCTTGCCAGAGGCCTCGTAAGTAGCTTCCGAAGGCAGTGGATTGCGAGTGAAGATATATATGAAATCAATAAAGTGATTCCTTGTAGAGAATTGGTCATGCTAAAGCCCTAATTCATCACTTGTAGCTGTACAAGAAATGTCATTTACGTTGTCAATGTATGGCACGAAAATACTCAACGCACTTTGTGTTCAAAGTTTCAAGGACGCAGAAAATCTGTGAATGAGTGGCTTATGTTTATTGAACTTATTTGTTACACATCTTCCAAGGGAGATTCCAAGTTGTTTCAATAAAGCATTTAGATGGCACCAGCTGCTTTGAGTTTTTTCTCCAGATCGCCAGAACTGTCGGCAGCAGAAGCTTCGCTTCCCCCACCGATGCATTCTCCTTGGATAAACACTCGTGGAACCTAAAGATATTATTTGTTGTAAATGCTCAATTTTCAAGCTTTAAAAAATTGGATCTTACGGTGCGACCACCAGTAATCTTCAACATGTGATCTTGAATTTCTCCACAATCCGGATCATTTTCAATCTCCAGGATTTTCATCTTATCTTGGGGAATATTGTACCGTTTTAATACATCCTTGGCCATGGTGCAAAAAGGACAGTAGGTCTTAGAGACGACGAAAACGGGGAATTGCTTGATCAGCGCATCAATACGAGCAACGGCAGCCATTCTAAAAAGAAAGAAATAAGAAATTATCAATAGGATCAAGAAAAAATCAATCACAGTTCTTGGTTTTTCTTTTATCATTTTCCACCAAACCAACTATTTGACATTGCTTCAAAGAAGTTTGCAGCTTTTTGCGCTGGACTCTTGCTTCGTTTTCTTTCTTTCGCTTTGTTGACATTATTTTCACGATGAAAATGATGATTTTGTTGGGGCAAATTTGAAGCTGTCAAAGTCTTGGCTTTGGGTCGACTATCACGTTTCATCACTGGTAAAAGAGTCAATCTTGGTGTACTTGTCATATGCATCACATTGTGGTCCACTTGGTCAGACGTTGTCAATGGAATTGAAGACTTCATTGACGCCATTAATGAAAATCTGTCACTTGGAATGATCATGGATATCAAGGATTGATGCCTAAGCAATGTTCGTTTGGCATGGTTGACTATGTAGGGACTAAAAACACTAAGATCGAAAGGATCAATATGGTTTTCTAATGCTTCTAAAGCTTCTTGAACACAATCTTCTGGACTGATCAGGGATAGAAATTGGATGTCAAAGTAAAATTGAAGCGCAAAGTTTTGCGTCAACTTGTCTTTAGCTAAATCCTGGATGACTTTGACTGCTGCATTGACAGCTTTAGAAGACAAGCCTTGGTGAATGATGTTGGGTAAAGAATGTGCTCCAATCTTGTAGGCTTTTTGGCAGAATTGCATCAAGGATTGCCAAGTTGGCAAAGACAAATTTTGCGGTACTTTGATCTTGGATTTCACTTCGGTGCCATCTTCAGCCTGTTCGGATATTTCAATAGTGTCCCATTTCAACATCACTCCAGCATCGAATCCTGATCTTGCTAACGACCATTGATCTTTGAAGTCATTGTCAAAGTCTTGAACGACTTTAGTGACCCAAAGATTGAACATCAGATTGGAAGTTTTGACTAATTTCTCTTTGATATTTTGCCATTCCGGTTCAACTTTGTTGGAACTGATAAAATCAAGTTTGGGGCCAAGTATTTTAGGAGCTGCTGTGCATGTTTTCAATGCTTTGCATAAATCCGGGATCGCTTGCAAAAGCCTTCCAGAGCTTATGTAAGGCAATCTTTCAGCACCTTTTTCAATATATTCAGTACAATCTTGAACACTTTTGATGGCTGCATCTTGAACATTTTTCAGTACAAAATCATTGTCAGAGTCCAACAAAAAGGGTTGGTCTTCGGCATTGTCATTGGTCTCGTCAAGGTAGTCTGACACATCTTTGACAATTGCATCTAAAATGCTGTCATATTGACTGCAAACTGCTTGAACATGTGGACTATAAGCTTTAGCTTTCAACTTGATCAATGATTCAGTATTGACTTCTGAAATCATAAAATCAATCACCTTTTCGTCATCAGTGTCTTCTTCATTAGCCAATTCCTTTAAAGAGGATTGGATGAAATCCACTGATTTATTAAAATGAGTGTTGATGATAGCTTCAATCCTATCCCTGAATTGATGTCGATAAAATTCTTCCCACAAGTTGATAATTTTGCCAAACAAACTTTCACTGATTTTGTTCCACTTAGGCACTTCAATGGAAGAATCACTGTTCATGAATGTATAAACACTTTTTCGTATGTTAGCTAAACCTGTCACATTGTGCACATGAGACAAAATAACACTCGTTTCCTTGGCTAAAATACCATGGACTTCATCAAGCCATTGTTTGCACTTATCCGTGATATAAGTATGTTCTAAAGCTTCTTTTTCCAGACTACTTGGTTTAAAATCTCTTATGATGCCAGGTAAAAAATCCATCACAGGTGATTCGGCTTTGGCGTGCAAAAGTTCAACTGTTTTCTCCTCAGACGCTTCTTTGATCATCACTGTCAACCTGTCTTGGGCAAATGCTTCATGAACTGTGTAAATTAATGAAGCAATAGCAGCTAAGGAAAAGTTGATCTGGGATTTAGCTGATACTTCGTGTTTTTTCAGTGCGTTGACAATTTCTGATTTACGCGTTGATAAAAAGTCGTCAAAAACTTGTTTTTGAGTCTTGTTCTTCAATAAAATCATGGCAACCATGCAATTTAGGCTATCTTGTAGGGAAGACCGACTTTTTTGCAACGTATCATTGATGCCTTTGCTAATGATATCTTGAAATTGGGAAATCCCCGCCCATTGCCGATCAATCACAGGGTATGAAATCATTATTGCTTCATTTAAACTGAGGTTGGTATGAATGTGTCGAGAAAATAAGTAAAGCTTTGTAGCTAAAATAAAATCTCTGTCGTCGATTGAACTCCACAAGCGTTCCGGAATATCCATCAGTAACTTGATTTGAGCTGCCAAAGCATACTGGTTTTCTTCGTTGGCATCCGTGACAGAGTCTAACCGTCGTTTAAAGTGTCCCAATTGGGTGTTCAAGCTGGACATAGACTCATGTGTTTGTTGTATTGAGTCCAAAACTTTAGTCGATGTCTGTCTCATTTCAATGATGGTTTCCGCAGCCTCCATGAGATCACGATACCGTTCGCCGACCAAAGAGCGAAGTTCTTCGCGTTTTCGATCTGTTTCATGTTGTAAGCCACGTATAAGGTCTTTGACTTCGCCTATTGTTTTCACTTCGAATATCTTGTCTGATTTGAGGTCTAACATGGCCTCGTCGATCCCTGACCGACGTTTTGTTCCCATTTTGACTTTTGAGTCTTGTGTCAAAAAAAGGAAAGAAATTTACACAAGTTTGTTTACCACGTCAGCGGCCAGAGTAGACATCTATGGATTTTCAATGGCCCTCAGCTCAGCAAATTTCATAATATTCGCTGAGCACCAAAACAATATTTTCTTCAAAAAACTCGTGAAATTAAAAAGAAGTCCAAACAAATTTGAAATTTGACACAAAATTGAAAATTCATCACTTTAAAAAAGTAACCAAAAAGTAAAGAAAATGGACGAACCGAAAAGAAAGGTTTTAAAAAGGAGAAACTTTGGTGTCAAAACCAAGAGACTAGTAGTGCAAAACAAGTCCAATCGAAGTCTTTCTCTGTCGGGAAATAATGACAAAAGTGTGGTGCATAAGAAGAATAAAGTATTAGCCATGTATTTAAATGATGCACGAACCCAAAATGCGGCCTTATGTACCAAAATAAATTCTCTCAACGGGGAAATTTTGGAATTAAGACGAGAAAATGCAGAATTGCGGACAGAGAAACAGAGAATTACAACAACAGCTCGTGCCACAGAAGCCGAACTCCAAATGAAGGTGGACATGAATGTCAACATCAAGAATAACGTAACCAAAGCTTTTGATTGTCTAGCTGCCACACTGAGGTGCCTTGAGTCATCACAAAATCGCTCACATCTTAACCAAAGTCGTCTGCGTGAAGAACTTAATTCAAGCTGGTTTCAAAGAACAAGTACTTTAAGAGACACTCCTCAAGCAACTGTTTCGCCACGAGTTAGTGGACACGAGATCAGAAAACCTAAAATAAGAATCGCCAGGCTGAACATGTCGGATATAGATGTCAATGTCCCGGTCAACCTTAGTGTGCCCGACCAAAACAACACTGATCCAAGTCCAAGCATCAATGAACCCCCCGAAGTAGCGGAAGAAGAGGAAGAACCTTTGATGATTCACACCCGAAGACGTCCTCCAACAAGGCCCAACCCAAGTGGTCTAGATACCCTTGAAGAAAACACAGACGAAGAAAGAAATGAAGAGTACATTTTGCTTTATCCAAGAGTAATTCTGGATAGAATTAGGGTCACCCCATCGAGGCCAAGTAGCGCGGCCAGCCGCCGACAAAGCTCAACCGTGAATCTGGAAGAATCTGAAACTCCTCGGTCCCGTGAATCTTTCGATGACTTTGCAAGAACATTGAGTGGCATTGATCCGATGGAAGGACCATCTTGGCTTTTTGAAGAGGAAAGCAGCGCGCAAACAACGACAAAAACGCGTGATGAAAAGCGTAAAGAAAATTCACTTAAGGCTCGATTCAGTTCCGCTTCTAGGCGACTTTCTGTAGAGACTGAGGAGGAGCAACCCTCTGAAGTAGTTCCCTCAGAACAAGAACAGCCTCCAGAGCCACCACTACAACCACCACCTCCTGCCGAAGAAGAACCACGTCGGCGAGGCAGTCGAGCGGCCGCGGCTGCAGCTCGTTCGTCTCTGAAGGAGCCAACTTTGAATTCAAAATTAAGACAAGGAGATCCCTCAAGTACCTCAGTCTACGAAGATTTTGTGCCTGGAACTAAGCGCAAGAGCTCAAGTGAACCAAAGTCTTCTAAGTCTGCCAAGAGTTCTGACGCTTCCAAATCTAAATCTAAACGAAAAAATTCTAATGACAAAGACGAGAAAAATACAAAGTAAAGTGTGTTGTTTTATTGACCGCATTTCTAAGAAAGGTCTTTAATGAAATCTTGCAAATCATCTCCTTTAAAAAGTTGGAATCCTTTGTCCTTAGTCACGGTAGATACCTCGACGTTCGATTCACTCAGTTTTTCTTCCATCACCTGTTTCAAAATGGACAATGCGTGTTTGATGGCTTCCTTCATAGTCATTCCCTTGTGGAATACTTCTTGCAGGCTCTGTTGAGCTCCCTCTGATCCGGAACCGATAGCTTTAGCGTCATATCTGACATAAGTGCCGGAAGGATCCATATGGAACAGTTGTGGTCCATGATCAGGATCGCATCCAGCAAAGAGTAAGGCTACTCCAAAAGGTCTAGACAAAGCAGACCCGTCTGAGTCGGAGTCGCCGAATTGAATGGCCAGGTTGGACACGCTTTGGGCAATAGATTCAACAGGCATTTGACGGTCATGAGTAAACCAATGGTTTTGGGCTTCGACTCGGGCCCGTTCGATCAACATTTTGGAATCTGCTGTCAAGCCTGTAAATAAGAAAGAAACGTATTTTATTTGCATCATTTTCGACGTCAAAACTCTAACTTCTTACCTGAGAAGGCACAAGCCAAATGGTTATCAATCTCAACAACTTTTTCAATGCTGCTTGGTTCCATCAACGACGAGGTAATTCTCTTTTCTACAGCCAGAACGACTCCCTCTTCAGTTTGGATACCGATGGCGGTGGACCCGAGTTTAATGGCTTCAATAGCATACTCAACTTGAAAAAGACGGCCTTCTGGTGAAAAAGTATTGACGCTACGGTCATATTCACTACGAGTGAGAAACATGATTGCAGATTTTTGAAGTTTTCGACTTTCAGTGACTTGACGAAATTTTTCAAAGTGTAAACAAAGTCAGCAGAACCGGCAAGATTCATAGAGTTCTACAGATTTGACAAAAGCGCGGGAAATTTCAAATTGTGTCGTAACTAATCGCGTCATCTTGCACTGAAAAATAAAATGTTGTCGATAATGACTAATAACATAATAGGTTAGCAACATTGGATGACTTATGTGTTGGATTTTTCCATTGTTACTAGATTTCTTGGAATTATCTTGACTTACTTACGTCAATGCGAACATTTATCACACTTCCTGTTGCACATACTGAAAATAAGATAAAAGACTGTCTAAATAGGACATATCCGTCCATGATGTCAAGGGGCAAATGAAATCTTAGTACGCAATAGAAATGCTGCACCTTCACATCTTCCTCCTCCTCTTCAGCATCTCTTCACCCCTTTTTGAATCTTGGGGAGCTAATGCTGATGCTGCTGCTCAAAATTCAAGTTGCGTGGCCGACACTTTCTTGAAGTGCAAGGTAATAAATTGCAACTTCAGCAACTTTCAAATGGTACTTTTCATTCTGACATATACTTACATTTTTAGGAATTTAGTCACATTGGCGACTGTGGATGTCCTTGCCTACCCAAATGTTGTCCAGCAGGCAAGATTTTGGCTACCGGTGGTAATGATGATCATCATGGCTACAAGTGTATCGACGATCCAAATCCGGATAAGCAACGGCTACCTGAACCAAAACTAAAATCAACCATCTTTAACCAGACCAGTGATTCAAAACCTCCAAAATTTTTCGGTGGTGTTTTCCCGTCTTGTTATGGGTATGGAAAAGATTGGAAGTATGAAGTAACGAAACAAGAGTACTTTGAAGTTGATGCAGATGCGGAACAAGAGTACACTTTGTACATCAAGTCCTCCTCAAGCGATGCCAATAAGACCTTGATTTCCAACTTCAACAATAAAGATGCTAGCGACAGGATCAAAGGGGAACCCTATGAAAAACCCTTTATGTATTTCTGCTTTGACATCCTGGAAGATACAACTGTTGCTCTAAGTTGTCCTAAAGAAAGACTTAACGGTACTATACCCAAATGTTGTCCCAAAGGTGAAGCCTTGAAAGAGGGCACCTGCACTGAGGATACAACCAATGAGGATTGGGACCTATATTTCAATGGCCATCAGTATGATGCTGAACAGCTTATGGAAAGTGGAGAATTGAAACACATACCTACCAACGCAAATATCCCACGAGGTATTTGTCCCAAAAAACTGAAAGCACATTATGTTTTTGATGCTTTTCATGTCGGTCCGGATGGGAAATTGTACTTTGTTGATGTGCATGGAAAAATGCATGGCATAGGAGACTTCTGCATTGAGGCAACCATTGATGAGGAGGATGAGGATCAAGCAGATGATTATTACCCAGATAACTACGACGAGAATTACGATAATGAGACTTATGATGAGGGACATCAAGATTGCCAAAAACACTTGGAAAAACGGACCATTCAACTCCATTATTGTGCACCCAAGATCATTGAGCTCCACAAGTGTTGCCATAGCCTCAATCAAAATGTCAACGTCAAAGGAGGAGTTTGCACTACTGACAGGTCCACCAATGCTCCTTTTCAGCTTGAGGACAAGTACTACACATCCCCAGCTGCCGAGCTTGTCAAAGAAGTTTCACCAACTATCCATGACCATTACATTCATAACTTGAAGGATCGTGAACATTTGATAGTCATCAAAGAGCACTTTGAAATTGATGTATTTGGTAACCTGAACTACTTGAACAAAAAGTACACCAAGGAAAACTTTTGCCTGGATTATTCGATTGACTATTGCGAGAACGTTTCGGCTCCTAGATTGTCGGCAGTACTCAATGACAAGACATTGCATGAATCATCTATGAATTCCCACGCAACAAGTGTCTTTGGCGGAGGCGAGAGCAAAACCATGCGAATTTTCAAGCAAGTTGGTTTTAGTATCAGTCTGTTTTTCCTTTTCCTCACCTTGGCCATCCATTTTGTTGTCCAGGATATGCGAAAGGTATTTCTCAAAAGATCATGAAAAAATCCCCGTGAAACTTTGTCATTTCATTTTGACAAGAAAATTACAAATTCAACAGTTTCGAATTTTAAAATCTCTTTCAAGGAATTGAGTGGCAAAATGGTTATTTGCATTGCCTCGTCAATGGTTGGTGTCTACATTTGTCTTCTCATCAAAACTTTCGAGCCGGAATCTGAGGGACTCATCTCAAAGACAAATCCTATGTGCACGCTTTTGGGTACATATTAGATTTAGAGACAAAGTTTTCGTTACCTAATTTTCGTTTCTCTTTTATCAAAGCTTGTTCAACTTACTTTTTCATCATGTCAACTTTTGGATGGATGAGTTCGATGAGTTACAACATCATGAAACAATTTGGCGGTGGATCGCGGATTCATAAACGTCCGGATAACAAGATTCTTCTTCGTTATGCCATTTACAGCTTTGGCATGGCCATCTTGATGACCGGTAATCAAATTATGATAAAAATAAGGAGGTTAAAATGCATTACCATTTTTTTCGTCAAATCAAAGTTGCAATAACTCATACAGTTATGAACCATAGCATTTTCACGGAAATTTACTACGTTTTAGGATCCGTTTACTTGACCCATTTCTTTGACCGATCAAGCGACATTGTGAAGGGAAACGTTGAAAATACAACTCTTTTTTCAATCAGACCTGGTTTCGGAGAAGAATCTTGCTGGTTTACCACCTGTTCCAGTAAAGGCTTAGGCCTTTTCCTTTACGGGTAAGTAGTACATTACAAGATTACAGGCATCGGTCTTTTTTATTGTGGTTTTTCTACTACTACGATTAATGCTAATGGAAGTATTGGTTTCCTTTTCCTGATTTTTTTTCCCTTCAGTCCCATCATCGTGATCCTTTTGACAAATATTGGCATGTTTTCGTATGCCGCCTACATTCTCCACAGCCTTCAAAGGAACGTCCGCAAAGGCGGCGTACGCAACAAAAGTTATCAATCCCAAACATCGACTAATACTGCTGCTACCCGAGAATGCTTACATCGCCAGTACAGCCGTCAATTATCAGGAAAAGTGACCTCTGCCGTCTCTGACAACCTCAAAAAACAGAAAGCCAATATTGAAAGGTGGGTTATTTACGAGGTCACAGTATTTGAAAAATACCAAAAAAATGTCTTATTTGAATTTTCATGCCAAAATTAACATTTATTTATTTACGCCATTATTTCAATTTTCACGCTAAAATAGGACCAGTTTGGCATTTTTGAGTGATTTTCAAACACTGTGTAGTATTTTATGATGCATGTATTATCAGCAGCTTTTTATGATGCAGAATGAGCACGTTTCTCAAGCTCTTTGTGGCCTTTGGCTTGACATGGGTCTTTGAAGTGGTGGCATGGTTGATTTCGTCCGATCGAATTTCCGTTCCCATGCCATTGCAAATTCTGTTGAATATCGCCAACGTGTTGCAAGGCCTCATCATTTTCTTTGTCTTTGGTTTGAAACGTCAAGGCAAAGGTCCACGTGGCAGGGGCACACTCAAACACAGATACTCTTCGAGGTCCCACAGCACCAGTTCCACTGCTGGATCCGCTGCTTCAACCAGAAGCCTTCAATTTCGTAAGGGAAATAATCCCCGCGTGAGCACAAATCCCGCCGGAAGAAATTATCGTAGGTCTGTTTCTAGCGAACTTTCCTCTTCCGAATAACGTTATCTCTTTGAAAAATAAAAAGATATTGAAGCAGATGTGCCTACTTTGATGAGCTTTGCAACTATTCCAAACTTGCCTTAAAGTTCGTGAAAATACAGTGTGATTTGAACTGTTTTTCTGCGATTTGACGAGAAGAAAGAATTCAACCCGTATAAAAATTCGTGAAAATACAGTGGTTCTGCATTGTTATCCACTGTGATTTCACGAGAAAAACTGCTAAAGATTCTAAATACAGAATTGCCTGGTCACCCTGTATTTCTAATCAATGCGCCTCCTAATGAACTCAATTTGAAGTTAGGAGGACAGACAAAGACATCTCATTCCGCATGGCATCGCAAGTCGCAACTTTGTCTATCTCTATGATAGAGTAGTCGTGTATTATATGCTGCACCAGAATTCCATTTTGTCGCCCTTATCAACGTCGTCGTCTCTTCCTGTGTTCTTCTCTCCTCCTCTCGCCGCTCGCGTGGCGGTGGCAACGACGACTACGGCCTTCGGTGCTTGACTACGGAGTAGAAAGGAAGAACGAACTTTTCTCTGCTCTCTAAGTAAGCTCTCTAAAAGCTAGTTCCTTGCCTTGACTCAGCATGAATGGTGGTTTGAGTTGAACCAAGATAAGATTGGTATCATGGGCTGTAGCCAAAGCCTGATCAGTGAAGAGAATCTTCGCGATCGCAAGATCGGAAGACAGCTCAAAAAAGACTATGCCAAGTACTCCAAAATTGCCAAATTGTTGCTATTGGGCGCCGGTGAGTCCGGCAAAAGCACCATCGTCAAGCAAATGAAGCTTTTGCATCCGGTCAACGATCGGGAACAAGCCGGATTTTCAACGGCGGAAAAAGACGAGGCCAAATTGGCGATTTACGCCAACATCATCGACTCCATTGTGGCTTTGTTGGAAGCTACTACAGGTACAATTCACCATTTTCTTCTTTGATGCTACCATATTGCGATAGAGATTTGACGAATTTTTTGTTGGTTTTTTCGTGAAATTATTTTGGTCAAAGCAAGGCGGTGTAGATCAGACCAAATGCTGTTGCACGTTGCCGAATTTGTGGGTTGCTTTTTTCGTGAAATTATTTTTCTTTATCATGAAAAATTATTTTGGTCAAAGGGGGTGAAAAAGGACAGAATAAAGGAGTTAGTAAAGAGATGACGTTTTCTATCTCATGAGCTCTTATCATGCACCTGAAAACATCTGCGGCTCGTGTTCAACTCAGTTCAACATTTCTTGATAAAATCCCAAATGTCGAAAATGTCGAAAATGTTTTACTTATCAAGTAGATTCGCACAATCTCATTTTGTTACATGTCTGTCTGCGTTAGGATCCATTTTTCTTCTATCATGTCAAAGCTGAAGAACTGTTTGAAAATATTTACATTCCTTTTTGACATGTTCTTTTTCTTGCCTTCTTCTTGCTCCTTTGGCAAGCCAACTAAAAAGCTTTTTTCCCCTTCAATGGCTTTGTAAAAGAAAAAGAAAGTGAATTCTGGTTCCTTTGAAGCTTAATAGTAAACTGTCGTGACCTTGTAGGTGACTGCATGTCGACATTATTTGACGGTCTCTAATGACTATATCGGTGTTTTGCGTCTTCAGTTCTTCCAATATTGCAATTTGACTAGTAAAAATGAGACCTTTTTTCGAGGTTTTTCAAACATTGTGCTCCCTCAGTCTCAATTATAAACGAGCTACTCTGGGGGTTCTATCTGGTATCTATCAAGGCTAGTGAAAGCTAACACTTCTATTCTGACTTTAATGTTCCAGACTTGGATATTCCATTGGAAAATGGCCAACTGAGGCAAGACAAGTCGACTGTATTAGAATACGCCAATTCATTGATGAACAAGCAGAATAGCAAAAATGGTTGCACCGAGGTTGACAATAATCAAAGTAGCAAAGATGTTTTTCCTCCAGTCTCGTTTCCAGCCACTGAACGTCCCCCTGCCCGCATCGTCAAAGCCATTGAAAACCTTTGGTTGTCTTCAGGCGTCCAACAAGCATACCAACGTCGCAACGAATTCCAGTTGGCAGATTCCGCCGCATACTTTCTCTGTAATGTTGCCAAATACACATCCGAGAATTACGTGCCCAGTGATCAAGATATTTTGAGGACACGTGTGCGGACGACAGGTATTGTCAAGGTAAGCAATCACGGCACTACATATTAGTCATGAGAGTGAAAGATAGCTACCAGAGACTAACACACTGTTCGAAATCTTCATCTTTTGTCCAAAAATTAAATTTTGATTTCCCGAAAAAATTGTCGATTTTTTTGGGGTGAAAAACTCATGAAAATGTTGTGGTTTAGGGCTCTTTAGCTGTTGACAACTCTGATTTCACGAGAAAAATTGTCAAAAAAATTTGGGTGAAAAATTCGTGAAAATGTAAGGGATTTTGTCGAAATTGAATTTTTGGACAAAAATTTGACTTTTCGAATAGTGTGTGTGACAAAACAAGATTAAAAAACTCTTTGAATTTTAACGCCAAAACTTTTCTTTTTTGTACATTTCAGACACAAAAATTCAATTTTATACATTTTGGTCATTGAATTGAATTTTTGGACTGAAAATGAACTTTTGGGACAGTGTGTAAGCAATACAAACGATAAAACATTGCTTCTAGGGGATAGAGTATAGTGCTGCATAAACATTAAACAAGAGTAGTAGTGGAGAAAGCACTGATGAAAGGTCCCTTGTAATCATGCGGTAGCTTACACAAGCTTGTATAACAAGCCAGATGTGCAATCTTCAGAATCTTAGGGATGCATACTTAGTGATGAAAAAAGGTGAATACATCTGACTTGGCATGAAAATCACACAATTATTAAGAGTGTATTTCCCTAAAAAAACTTGTATTTTTACATCATTTCCTCTAACGAAAGTTGGAGATAAAGGTCAAAATCGGGAAAAGGTTACCTACAAAAAGGCCATCGAACCATTTTTTACGTCAGCTAAACTACGTAATGAAATTACTTTAGAAGCCTTGAGTAAGTCAGTTGATTACAGAGGAAAAACATCATCCCTATCCCCTAGAATCTTGATAGGAAACGATGATGGGTCAACAAAAGTTTCCGCTTTCACTTGCTGCAAGACAAGTTGATGACAAATGAGCTTCATTTAGTGATCAGCTCCTCTTCTCTATTTGTCAAGAATGGTGAACCTGGTCGTTGGTAGTGCATGTTGTCTCAATTACGTCAGTGATTTTGCATAAAAAAAAAGTTATTTTTCTAGTTGGACACAGAGAATAATCAAATCAAAGTTGGTTCAACTGCAGTATATATGTACTACCATAGCATGTTTTCATGTTTAAGGCGTTACCAATCTTCTGATTGCTTTTGGGACCACAGGGAGGGTTGCCATGATATTTCAATGCAAACGAAAGCCGCAACCAAGACCAACATGGATTGCGGGAAGAAAATAATTGTGTTCTTATTAACGTCGTTTCCCTCTTGACCATATTTACTGTTGGGGTTGAGTGCCCCAACAAGTTTTACACAGGAATTTTGCAAAAAAATCTCTAAATCTCACAAAATGTGGAAAAAATCGCAAAAATTTGTTTACATTCAGCCGAAGCAGTGAAGAACTTCATTCAATTTGACGAATTTTTTTCAATTAAAATTAAAATTCTATATTTGCAGATCGAATTCGAGTACAAAAGTCTGGTCTTTCACATGTTCGATGTTGGCGGTCAACGTTCAGAACGCAAAAAATGGATACACTGCTTCGACAACGTGGACTGCGTTCTGTTCGTGGTAGCCATGTCGGAATACGACCAAATGCTGGTGGAGGATAGGTGCGTCAATCGAATGCACGAAAGTCTTAGCCTTTTCGAGGAGATAGTCAACAACGAGTTCTTTTCCGAAATGCCCTTTATCGTCTTCTTCAACAAGAAGGACCTCTTCGATCAGAAAGTTCGAATCAAGAGCATACGTGTGGCTTTCCCTACATATCAGGTATTATGTAATCAAAACATCCTCGAGAACTAGCTAGATAGCATTGCTTTAAACCTAAAAAGTTTTCTCGTGAGAATCACAGAGATGCAAAAGTGGTGCTTGGTGGGAAATCGAAAGTCGATTTCATCATCATCGCTTTAGAAAGTCTCTTCCTATCTCCTGCTTTTATGCGCGCTTGAAATGTTATTGAAAAGTGCTGAGTTTGGGAAGATGGCTTTGATTAAAAAGTCGATGGTTACCTGCCTTAAAATATATAGGAGTTACATAACTTAAGTAATAAAGGAAAGTGTGTACTGTACATTGAGGAAGTCTGTTTTACATCCCCATTGACGTGCACAGTAAATCCATTAAAAAATTCCCGTGAAACTTTAATTACATTTGAAAGTCTTGCCATTTTGACGAGATTGTCGCATTTGTGGACAAATACGCAAAGTACCATACCATCAAAGCATGTACATAATTAGCCTTCGGCCTTCGTTTTTGGTCTTTGATCCACAACCTTCATTCTTTTTGCAGGGAGGTTTGAACGACGTGCAAGAATCCGGCGACTTCATTGTCGACACATTTATAAGCCAAAGTAAAGTGGATCAGAAAAGGAGGCCAATGTACCCTCATTTTACCACTGCTACGGACACAGACCTGGTCAAGCACGTATTTTCATGCGTGGCTGACGTTATTCTCAACGAGGTTCTTAAAACCACTGGACTTCAATGAATTCACTGGATTTTTTCTACATCAAGCGATTTGACGAATTATTTTGTGTGTACCCAAATCCAGTTTGCGATTGCATTTTTTTCCCGCATTGTAAGACGTGTCTGAGGTATATTAAAAAAACGACATGAGTTGATGTCATCAAATCTTTCTTACTAACATTGCCATGCATTCCTGCGACTCTGACAAAATGGCTACACATTTTGAGACTTGCGTGGTGAACTCCGTATCACTAATTTCATCTGCCATCTTCATCTTTTTCAGTAGCATTTTCTTCGTTTCGGCTTTTTGCCTAAGGGCTTTCCCACGATCCGTATTTCGCCCAGGATTGATGATGTTGTAGACAATCAGGACCTTCGACGAGAAGAACAGAGTAGAACAAAAGGAAGACCATCACAAATGGTTTTTTTCTTCCCCAGAATTTGTTGCACTAAATAATTGCTTTTTTTTCCTTTCTTGACTTCAAGAACATACGATTTACAAAAAAAAAAAAAATGTTATAGAAATGTGCAACAAAATTTTAGGCAAAAACTAGGTCGAATACTTACCTCTTCACACAATTTAAGCCTTTCTTTGAGCTCTTCTTTGGACAGAGAAGAAAGATCATCAAACATGGCCACGATATGCTTCTTGACCTACGTTATATTAATGGTTGGACTCACTTCATTACATTAATGTTGTTTGATCTTACCAAGATGACTAAATAATGACGTTCGTGGAACTTGAGAGACCATTTCTTGACTAAGGCTTTCATTTGGTGAAGAGGAGCATCAAGGGATTTCTGAATGTCTAGGGCAGCTCTGAAAGCAAAGAAAGCCTTTTCAAGATAAAGCAAAGCTACAATAATGTGATGAATTACTCGTTTTCTAACTTGTCGATAGCTTTGGCAGTGATGAGATATCCACAACTTGAGCATATTTGATCTTCTCCCTCGGGACTTTTGGGGAGAACCAATCCAGAGCAAGACTCGTTATCACACTTGAGCGTGGACACGTGACTTCCGAATTCTGTAGGGTCAGAGCATCTTGGACAACAGCAATCGAAGAACCACTTTTCTCGCAGTTTCTTACGTCGTTTAACACGGCCCTAAAATTCATCAGGATTACTACCAACAATGCGACAGCATCAGTTATCAAAATTGGAAAACAAGAAAAAAAAAGTTGGAAACCTGTCAAAATGATGGATTTCCAATTCTTTTTTGTTGGAACCAATACCATCTTCCGCAGTAGACACAGTTAGGTCAGTTGGGTAATCACTGAAATTCAGATCATTTTTATTGCGAAGTCAAACCATTACCCAACGACCTAAATACGTAGCACTGTCGTGCTGCGCCACCTAAGTGCAAGTAGCCTGAGAACGAATATTGAGGTTGGATAATAGTTTGACCACACAACAAAATTCTGGTTACTTCAAACTACTCAGTGCATGAGTGTTGGCCGAGATCTGAATTTTATTGAGTACCCTACTACACAGATAGTGTTTGAAAATCAACCAAGACAAGCTTTTTTAAGAATGCGTACCTGTACAACGGAAGTATATGCAATGGTGATTTCTTCCCCCTTCTTGATATCTAATTTGGCCTCTAAGGCAACCTGTTGACTTTGTATCATGACATTACTAGCATTTGGAGAACAGGAATGTGAAACAATGCTGAAGATGGGGAAAATAGCCATGCCCTCACTATCGCGACAAGAAAGCGAATTGGTCCAAAGCAAGCCCACAGCTCGGTCATACTCCTCATCAGTAAAGTCTAATTGGCACTTTTTCAAGTACTCATTGACGTATTTCTTCTGGTTATTCCACAAATCCGTGTACTTTTTCCGCTCTTCATTGTGATCCATCAATGGTATGGTCGTCTTGAACCTTTCACTTTGTTTATTGAGTAAAAGTCTCAAGGGGGTGATGCATCGATACTGATCCATGCATTGAATGCCAGCTTGAGCGGTGTCTGGGTGTCTGGCTAGGATTGCACATTCACGTTGATGTGTTTTACCACTTTCACATTTTGGGCCACAAAGTGGCCATTTGCAACGTGTGCAAAGATAGTCATGATCCTTGGGTAGTTTTTTGACGCATTGCAGGCATAAAAGAGAGCTACTGAATTTGGGTCCTAATGCCAATGCGTTGTCGTACAAGATCAGTTCTGAAAGAACGAAGATTCTAAGCAAATATTTGCGTAGAATTCTTTTTTTGCTTTAAAGTACATGCCTGATGCCTTGATGTTTTGAGTGGCCACCATAAATCTTCCCACTTTAGGATCACTTTTCACGTAAAATGGAAAGCATATTTTTTCAGGTCGGTGAATTTTGAAATGTTGTGTGGAGCAATAATAAAGGGAAGAATCACAATGGGTGCAGGTTTCTTTGGCTGGTGCGGAGCAGAAAAAGCATGATTGCTCGGTCTCCATCTTGAGTTATAGTCTCTGCAATATAGTAATAAGCAGGGCATACAAGACACCTGGAATGTTGCCAACAAAATACTACGAAGGACGACGTGCAATAAAGAAAGTCGCGCGAACGCAGCAGACTGTTAGATGGCGTTTATAAATTATTGTTTCCGATTTTAAAACCCAATTTTCTTGGTGTGTGTGCAATCCTTTGAAATTACGATTTCTCTTTTTAGTCCATTCTTTATCATCAATTTTCATCTAGTCGTCTTAATGTCAGTCTCTAAGGGAGTAGTAGCTGTCCAAATGCTCCTGATGGTATTACTTACACGTAATACAACATGATCAACAACAGCGTCGTCGTTTGTTGACACAGACATCAATGAGATAAGCAATGCATTTACTACTTACTACTCTTTGTCGTCTAATGAGTAATGGAACCCCCTTGTAGTAGTACAGTATTTTTTCTGCTGCTTTTCTTTCGCAAGATGTCTATTTTGTTAGTATATATATGATATTGTATATGTAGAATACATTGCCAATGTAGTATATTTCCTCAGGGAGGATATGCTTCATTGACAAGCAGCACAGTAAGTAGTAGCTGAAGAAAAATGAGACGAAACCGATTCTGCTACTATGTACTGTAGTATGTACTAACATCGTATTGCATTACTTTTGATGCCTTGCTTTCCATTACATCATCATCATCATCTTTGCCTAGACTAGAACATCTCGTTTTTCACTCAGAAAATACTTACCATATTATCTCCCAAGTGTCCGAATACATTTTTGATTATTCTCGATTCTTTGCACTACTATTTCTATTGTAGCTTTTGACCTTTTTGCCAGTACAAAGGCTCTCCTTTTCTGCATCATGATGATTGACATATTTCTCCTTTGTCAGAGTGCTTGGCATGTCGCACATAAAATATAGATGGAAGCTTTTAGTATAAGGAGAATATTTTATCATCGCGGCGCAGTTGGAACATAATGGAGGAGAACAATGCATGGTGCTTAGCAACTTATCGCATCGGAATTTTAAGGAACAGGAAGAGAAAAGTTCACGTGATTTTCTTATCTACATACAAATACTCAAATACCTTTTATTCCAGGGACTACAGGTACGTCAAAATGGAATTGTCTAATTTACTTAGGCATTAACGCTTTGTAGATATGATGGAATGCATTGCAATTTGATAAGAAAATCCTCAGCATTCGTGTCTCGTGTTTCACAAATATGAGATCAGACTGCTTTTTGATAGTCTTGCTCTTTTTGAGCAGCTTTTTAGCTTTGGCTTACTCTTTTGAATGTGAGGGGAATGAAGGCGTGTTAGCGGATCCTGAGGACTGTAGAGCCTTTTACGTCTGTGATTCCTACCATTCCGAACACTATTCTTGTGGAGAAACGCTTTTATTTGACGAGAAATTTCTTGTCTGCAACTTTGATTACGTTGTCGACTGCGGAGATAGACCCATTCCCGGAGTTTCTACTACTTCTACTCCGCTGCCTATTACAACCACTTCTTCAGGTAGAAAGCAGCAATTTGTCTCTCTTGAGAACAGTGTACCATGTGTCCCAATAATATCTCATTCATTTTCTAGCATCGCATAGTGTATGAAAACCTGAGACAATATGTCTCATTTTTATCAATTTCGATTTCTCATCTACATTGGTTCATTAAAGAAATCGTGAAAAATTGTGATCACATATGATTTCACGATTTTTTTGGGTAATGGATTCTTTTTACAAAATTTCCAAACTTTTTTTTAGTTGAAGATACTTCAAGTACCACTCAAGAAAAAACAGAGAATCCAACAACTGTTACCGAAAGCACTGAGCCTAGTACATTTGGTACAACTTCTTCTTCTACATTGCAAACTACTATGTCTACGTCAACTCCATTGACAACTACAACGACAACAACATCTGGAGGATACAATCTTAGATATCCAGATAAAATTTTAGGTATCTACGTTGTTTTAGCGGACGATACAGAAGATGGATTTGGTACTGATGCAGATTGGGAAGTAAAATTGTATCCATGGCAGCAGCAGTCTGCCAATGTTCTATTTTTCACCTTTGTTAACCCAGAAACCATGAAGGTTCCTAAAGCCTTTGAAAAATTAGCGGCGACCAGAGGAACCGATGTCGAAGGAGCGGTACCAAAAGACACCCTCATTTTGTTTGCCATTGGAGGCTATGCCTACAGCCAGCACCCTAATCCTTGGCAATGGTTGACGTCAAAAGAGGCTGCAGAGGCCATGGCTGTGGAGGTCGCCACTTGGCCCGATAGGTACAACACAAACACACTTCTATTATTCTTGAATAAGACTTATTTCTGGTAGGTCTCAAACACTGTGATTTGTTTACATTAGGTACGGCATTGATGGTATTGATTTGGACATCGAAGAGGGAGCTGGCAATCAAGCCGCAGCAGGGCCAAACTTGGTTCATTTCGTTAGAAAGCTGCGATCCATCAAGCCGGACATCATTATTGGTCAGCCAACTTACGGCTATCCTCAAGTCGAAGCTGCCAATGATGTCATTAACGAGTCATGGGACAATAACGGGAATTTGAAAAATGTGGTGGATAGCATCGGTATCATGGTCTACGAAGGCACGCAAAGCCTCATGTATGTCAAGAATTTTGTGCATGGAACAGATCAATGGGAAGGATTTCCCATCAAAGTGGATGTTAACCCCAAGGCGGTCATGTTGGGATGCAAAGGATCTTCGGGCTCAAGTAGCATCATGGAATTAGCAAGAGAGGCTGTACAACAAGACCTTCTGGGTATCATGGTCTGGTACGCTTCGGTGCCCAATGGACTGCAATACGCAGTCAGTTGGGATGCCAGCTTGGTAGAAAACAGCCAGCAGGGATACATTGAGGCTTTGCAGTACCTCCAAAATCATTGAAAATATTTATTTTTCTGCAAGAATGATCAAATAAAGAACTTCTTTCACTACTTTCTTCAAATAGTAAAAGAGTATGTAAGTAGCGTGAGAAACTATTCTAGTTCAACTTTCTCCATTTTTTCGGCGATAGTAGTACTGCTACAACTTTGATGATCCTCTCCTCTCTTTTCGGCAAGAGCTTTTTTGTAGGGCGGATCAATGGGTTTTTGTACCGGTTCGTGATATTTGTAATGATTAGCAGCTTCACTAAGATTTAACGGGTAACACTTATCTGAATCGTAAGCACTCAAGTCCCCGCAAGCCAAAAAAGGTACAATGTACCTGTTTGGTCCCGTGAACTGATTGAAGTCTGTATATTGGTGGTCAAGGAGTGGATTAATCATCGTTGGCTCGTATCCTTCCGGAGGCTTGTAGTTTTGACACACTACAAATGCTTCAATGCTTGAATTTCTTGAACTTCTTGGTTTGGCCACTGTCACATTTTCAAAAAATAATCGTAATTGCGAGTAAAGCAAAGTCACATCTTTACCACGGAATATTTTAGCCACGAAATTTCCGCCTTCTTTGAGGACATGAGTTGTGATGTTCAATGCTGCCAATAGAAGTTGGGCTTGGACATATTCGTCCAGATCATGCAAACCAGTCACGTCTGGTGCACCATCGCATACGACAAGATCCGCATTTTCACCTTCGAAGTAGCCGACGATCTTTTTCGCCGTTTCAATCTTTGTGATATCGCCTTGCAAAGTAATCACACCTGGCAGAGGAGCCATGGCTTGTAAGTCCACGGCAACGATTTTAACATCACTGTTTTCTCTGTTGGCTTCTAATTTCTTGGACAAGACTTGACTCCATGAGCCCGGAGCAGCGCATAAATCGACGACTTTTTTGACATCTTTGAAAAGGTGGAATTCGTCATCAATTTGCATTAATTTGAAAGCTGAACGAGCTCGCCAGCCTTCTTCTTTGGCTAGACGATAATACACGTCTCTTTTATCTTTTGACGTTCTCCCCATAATTGCAAAATTCAATTTCAATCAAAATTCATCAATTTCTCCAAAATTCCACATGTTATTTTTCGTAAGTTTCGTCTCTAAAATTCACTCAACCTTTCTCAAATTTGAACGTTTTCATTGGTCGAATTTTCCTGTGAAAACGACGTTGGAAAAATTTCGGCCAATCAAAACAATAGGCAAACAAATTTGACTGTGAGCGGCTCAAAAGTGACTCCTCTTTTGAAAAATTAGAATTTAGATGATCTCAATACTGCAAATTTAGAGTTGGAAGAGACAGCGTGATGCCTTACAAAACCAAAGCCCCGGCCCCGGCGCCTCCGACGCCAACATTCAAAACTCCCATGAAAGTTCCCAAGAAGAAATCCTCCACTTCGGATTTGTCGATGGTGGCCGCATTCGACGACCTCATGAGGAATGGAAGTATTTTCCACGATGGAGCCGAAAAACAGTTTTTAGTGTTTGTCAAAAATGCCGGCGAATGGCAGAAAAGGTGGCAAAGAGCTGAAGCTGAAAGGCAACGGTTGAACATGTTGCTCAATGAACGTGAAAAAGAGCTCTCTGTCAAAGATCAGAAAATCAAACAAGCACGGGAAATGGTCAACATTGAAATGCGTGAACGACAGAGAGTTGAATCGGAGAAAGAAAATTTACAACGACAATGGCACGCCCTGCAAGATTTAGTCAACACCGCAGAACCAGTCAAAATTAACAATGAAACGTTGGAAAAGATCAGAAGCAATTATTCACCAGCTATGAAAAAGGTACAACGAACACCTTCAGCCAAGAGAAATTATCTTACAGACAACATGGCTCCTTTGATTGAACAAGAGCAAGAGTCGCTTATGGACGCGTCCGAATTGAGCTTTGACGATTCTAGAGACGACATACTGGACGGATCCAGATTGAGAAGCGGACAAGTGTATAAGCGTCGCTCTTCAAATCAAAGACAAAGTAGGTCAAGAGCTAGAAGATCCCACTCTATGGTCGGGGACAAGATCGTTACTACTACAACTGTCACTGTTGATCAAAATGGACACACTCACGCAAAAGCCATTTTAGAGTCACAGGCTGCAACTTTTGGCGAGCTTCAAGAAAAGGTAATTTTGGAAAGCCATACTGTTTTTAAGATTACTAATTTTCTCCCAACTTATTTCAGCTTGACAAGAAGAAATCCCGCAGATCCCAGAGTGTACCAATTGCTCCAACAATCAAAGCCACTCCAGCCACACCTTCAGTGAAAAGAACATTCAGCAATGCAGGAACTATGCCAGGACGACCTCATGCTTTCCAAAAGAAAACAACCTTGAGAGAAAAGTGCTCCGTTTGCGAAAAGAAAATCAAATGGGGCAAAAGTTGCTTGAAATGCCAAGATTGTGGTGTTGTCTGTCATCCAGAATGTAAGCTTGAAGTTCCTTTGCCCTGCATCAGAGGAGTCAATCGCACACCTACCAACAAACATGGAAATTTCTTGGCCAATTTCACACCTTTGGAAGCACCCATGGTTCCACCACTTTTGACAGTCTGTATCCAAGAGATAGAAAAAAGAGGCCTTAACGAAGTTGGTTTGTACCGTATACCAGGCAACGAGTCAGAAACCAATGACATCTTAGACAAGCTGACACATGCCAAAGGTGCTACACCGCTTCTGACAAAGTTCGAAATCCCAACCATTACTTCAGTAGTCAAGAAATTTTTGAGGTCACTGAAGGAACCTGTCATTCCTTTGAGCCTTTGGCAAGTCTTTGTTGACGCTGCCACCAATCCGGATACTACAGATGCTGAGGCAGCCATGTACCAAGCCGTTTCGGAATTACCCTTGCCTAACCGGGACACCCTGGCCTACTTGATTTTGCACTTGCAAACCATTGCTGACAACAGCATCTTTAACAAAATGGACAAAGACAACCTAGCCGTGATTATGGGTCCCACTATTTTAGGTAATTAGTTTTCTCTCTTACGTTTTGTCAAGTTCTCATTTTGATTTCCTCCATTTTAGGCTACTCGAGCAGTGATCCCATGGCTATTTTAAGTGAAGCTGACGTTCAAAAAGCTGTAATGAAGAACCTGCTGGCCATCAGTTCCGATTACTGGCTTCGATTCTTAGAACCCAAGGATCAAAATGTTTTCAATTATTTAAAATCCAATACTCCCGAGACGACGATGTTTGCACCGTTAACTTCCGTTTATTCACCCAATCCCACACCCGTTGGACCGACAGGCAGAACCGGAGGTCCTGCCAAGAGAACAAGGTCCAGACAAAACGTGACCAAGCAAAACCTTTTCCAATCTCCAATGATTTTTTGAACATAATATTTTTCGTCATTCATCTTTCCCCAACCCTCATCCGCCGATCCTCAACTTCGGTGGTGTCATTCGAGAAGAGAAACGAAAGAAGAGACTGTAGAAAACATAGTATTTTTCTGTTCATTGTATAATAACCTTTTTTAGGACAACGCGATATTTAGATAAAAACACGATTCATAATAAACCCGTTGTTTCAATCATTCGATATAGCACAACATTGTCTTCGTTGTCACCGTGGATTTTCGAATGTTCTTCAAGAGCTTTCTCGTCGATGCATAATTCATCACAAATCTGACATTTCAATTGCTTGACGTTTCCATGACTTTTCATGTGTTCTTTCAGTTTATCTTGTCGATAAAACGCCCTTGAGCAGTTTGTCAAGGTACTGAAAGGACACTTGTATTTTGGTGAATGGCTATGAATTTTCATGTGCCTTTTCATAATATCCGATCGCTTAAAGATTTTGTCACAAACGTTGCATTGATGCTTAGAATCATCACCATGAGACAAGAAATGCTTTTTGAGGTATTCTTGAACCGTAAATGCTTGGTCACATATCGAACATTGGTATGGCTTGTCCTCAGAGTTACGTTCACAGAGTCTTTTGTGCTTTTTAAGGTACCATTTGGTTGAAAAGGACCCATTGCATCCATCACATACAAATTCTTTGGATGGTTTGATTGGATCAGTTGGTTCAATAGCAATTTTGCGGCCTCCACGAGTTATGACTTCAAATGACATTTCGCTTTCATCACAATCTGGATTAGTGTCTTTGCCATCAATTTCCTTTTTATGACTGGCCAAATGTTTCTTCAGATTTGATTTTTGCTTAAAGGCCCTATCACATGTTTGACATTTGAATGGTTTTTCTTCTGAATGTATCGTTTTTAAGTGAACTTTCAAATTGAAAGGTCTTTTGAATCTTTTGAAGCAAAACTGGCAGGTCAACTTATCAATCATCGGAATTTCCAATGGAGTTTCAATGATTTCAACAACTATATCTTCCCTGGTTTCGATGTCTGGATTGATGGGATTGATAAGTTCTTCTGGTTCACTTGGAAAGTCTATAGTAGTGATGCTTGAACAGGATTGCTTGTGTTCCAGAAATTGTCCTAAGTCATGCAGTTCTAATTCACACTGACCACATTTGAATGTATCCATTTTTCTACTTTTGAATGGTTCCAAATTGAGCGTGCAAGTTCACCAAAAGATTTTGTATATGTTTGAATGTTTTCTTCATTAAACTCTTCTGTCAACTCATCATTGACCAAGTAGTTTCGATGACGAGCAAGCAAATGAATTGCAAAGAATTTTTGCCAATCAAATTCTACGTCTTCATATAATTCTTTGGCAAGTCCTTGTACACCAAACAGGTCAGGCACACGATGGACTAAAGCTGGATTTTTGTTCAAGATGACTTTTGTTGGAGCTTCTCCAGCGTTGTAATACCACATAGAAGCTCTGTAGTCTTTATAGCTTTGAAGCCACAATCGCAAAAATTTCGCTCCTGGTTTTGCGATGATGATCTGAGTACCGATATTTTGCTTCTCTGGCCAGCCTAAAGTACAATCATAGTCAAAGAAACGATTGACGTTTTGCACGAGAAAAGTGTCCAAGTCGAGAAAAATCCCTCCTTCCACAATAAGAGTCTTGATTCGGATCAAGTCCGATGCATGATAATCCGAAGACAAAGGATAGCCAAAAACATGCGTTGGTCTTTGCACTTTTCTTACTTCTAAAGAGGTCTCAAGCAGGTTTTGAACAAGCTGGAAATATTTTCCCTTAATTGTAGCTACATTTGTATGCAAAACAATCTTCTCTGGTTCTTGATTGAAAAACGCAGCCAAAATGCAAGTGGTACTGATAAAGTCGATGTCAGTTTCGTTAGCTTCTTTTAACAACACAAAATGAACAACGTTTGGAACACTTCCACTGGTACTTTTCGGATGGCTGGGTAAATTCAAGACAACGATTGTCAGAAGGATGAACAGAGCCAAAATTGGACAATATCTTTTGAAATAGCAACTTTTCATTCTTTGTTTACATTTTTTCACGATTTTTCTGAGCGCAACTTTTTTCATGTAACATGTCAACAATCGCAACCTCTGAATAAATGATGATTCATCCTAATTCATCCTGGAAGTCCTGGAACTCGGGGAATCCCAGCCTGGGATTCCCAGGCAGATCCCCTGTTGCTCCCGATAACACTGCTTAGCGCATAGATGCAGTGCGTAGGTTTTTGTCAAGGAGACATCATGTCATTTGACAAAGTTAATCCCAAGTTTCATCCTAATGGAGAACCAAAACCATTTTACGGCAGCACAATCATTTCCTTCGTCCAGCCGGACTCTCCATTTTGGCACGCCTTAGACAAAATTCAGAATGAACTGAAGAACCTGGACATATCCAAGAAGATGGTATTTGCGCCTCCGGATTCGTTCCATATGACGATCATTGGATTAGATCACTTTAGAACTTGGGACAAGGATAAAATTGAAGCGTCTGATCAACATTACATCAATGCATTGAAAAAGGTGGATTTCTTCAAAAGTGTTCAAGTCAAAGCAAAGCCCACTATTGCAGTAAGTAAAATGGGCTTTGCAATCAGACTAGAAGTTGTTCCAGTATCTGTCAAGGATCAATCCATGATCATTCAATTGCAAAACGATGCCATGAAGGCCGCCGGAAGAAAGCTCACGACACATCATATGCACATCACATTAGCTAACAAAATAGAAGAACTTACTGCTAATGACCTTCTTCAGATCAAACTTTTGGATGAGAAAATATCGAAAATATTTGGGGAAAATGATACGTGGAATTCCACTCAGCCTATTTTGACATTTTACAAAGACATGAATGCATTTCATACAGAAGAAAACCGAGACAAGGTCCGGAATCCGGACCTTTTCCAGTGGAAATAAATTAAGATTATAATTTCAAGTCATTTTCAGTTTGATTAAAAATTCCGCGTAAGAAATCCGTCCATCTCCATCTGCATCCAAATCTTTGAGACACTTTTCAACTTCTTCATCTTTGTTAGCTACAAAAGTCATATTTGACATGACTGCCATCATTTCGTCTTTGCTAATGTAACCATCACCGTTAGTATCGTACTTTTTAAAAGTTTCGAGGATTTCTTTCTCATCTTCGTATCCGTCATTAGTTTCATCAGGGGAAGAATCTTTCAATCTTTGCCAAAATCTCAAAAAATCATTGCTTTCAATGCCTCCTTTCTTGTCCGAAACTTCCAACAAATCCTGCAATTCAACATGGAATATGGATCCAAGACTTTAGATTGGGTGAAAATCTGATTTTATATTAGCAGGCCCCGTAGACTTAATCCAAGCTACTGGGAGGTTGGAAATGAGGCGGCAAGGGCATTTACTTGAATTCATCCAGTATGACTTATGAGTGGACATATCTGGCGAAGATGATCTCTGTAGTATACCTGTTTACATAAACTGAGGGCTTGGGTACCTGGCAAAGGTAACTGGTACTTGATGTCAAATCAGTGATTTGCCAAGCGCCAACTCAATTCTTTAATCTTTTCCACAATTTTGTACTTTGAGTTTTGACCTCTTTGAAAACATAAAAGAATTTGGTTTGCATGATGAGTTGATTTCCTACACCGAGACTTGAGGTCCCGATCTCCAACTTGGCTCAGTTCTTCGGGTTTCCCTTTAAAACTGCGGACGTTGTAGTGTCGCCACAAATCCACTTAGTGGATCAGCCTCTGATCAAGCATCCCAAACTCCAGCCTCCCAGTAGCTTGGATTACAGGGCCCGCCACAGACCCCAGCTAAACAAAAAAGCCAAAAAAGTGAAAGAAAAACAAAAAAAGTTTCTGTCAGAAGTGGGATTCGAACCCACGCCCACATTCGTGGACCAGAACACTCAGTTAGAGCGAAGAGTCGTACTCTTGAGTCTGGCGCCTTAGACCGCTCGGCCATCCTGACTTATTAATAATATTCAATACAAAAGTCTAAAGTACCAACCTTGATAATGGGATTAGAGCTATCTCCGCCTAGACTCTTGACCAAGCCTTCTATCTCATCTCTAGTGATAATTCCATCTTGATCTTTATCAAAAAGCTTGAATGCTTCCAGCACCTCAGAATCTAACCTTTTCACACTAGACATTTTTCACTGACTGTGACTCTAAGTCAGAAAAGTAGTAAAGTCATAAAGTGACGTAAAGCACATCGCTTGAAAAACAGACAAAATATCTCATGAATTTTTTTGGCTATTTTTAGCGCGAAAATTCAAACATTTGAGAAACATACAACACAAGTTTCGAAAATTATTTTTAGGTTGAAAGTTAAAATGATAGACTAAAAGTGATTTTCAAACACTGTGTAAACCTTTGATGAATCATAGGGAGCGCACACCGCAATTTGTAGGCTACTGTATGCAAATATTGAAGAAATGATAAAATGCCGCGTGTGACATATGTTCAAAAAGAAAATCGAAATCATGAAGCATATCAAAGAGAATCAATTAGTCGTCCGTTCGAAACCGATATTAGCGACCTAACAGGTTAAACCACACACAGGTGCAATTTTGCTCATTTTTGGTCGCAAAAAATACAAATATTTACTTGGGAAAAATGGGACATGACCTCTTATTGACTAAGTTCTGAGCTTTTCACTGAAATGATGCATTTTGCGGCATTCAGATAGGAATTCTATATTTGCATTTGTTTTCTAGAAAAGGATCCGGTTTCTATTCGATGTCCAGTACACATTCAATTTCACTCGATGTTCTAAGTTATTCGCTATCAAAGGTTTTTGAATTCTTGCTCATGATAAGTTTTTTGAAGGCATTTTCTTAAGATGAAGTTGACGAATTTCTTCTATTTCAAACTCGCGTCTCTATATTGGAAGCATTTTCAGTCTTTTTTCTTATGAATACTAAAATAGTTCCTAGTCCTATGTATGTGGTCCTATGCATCAATTATTTATGCATAGAATTTTAATTGAATAGAAAAGAAAAGATTACTGAATATGTCTTCTGTAGGATGCAGTGTATTGGAAAGAAAACTTGAATCATTCTATGATCAATTGCACACCTTGTCCAAGTACCTAAAGTAAGTATGTACTGAAGCTGATCAAAGAGAAGAGTTGAAGAATGAAGAAGATGTTGATGATCAATTGAGCATGTCAGTCCGTACTGTGATCTCGATCCAGACATGTCAATTGAACCCAAGGGACTGTTACATGATTGCTGATTGGTAATGGATGAAAATGAGTTTGATTTTGGCAATAGAAATGATGATAGTTCTTCAGCAATGGCTATGATTCTTAAAAAGATATAGTATCCGTATCTTTAACTTTTCTATTAGCTCTGACGTGGCTTCAATGAATTCTTTGTCTACCGCTACAATGTCCTTGATTTTTTGCATTCATCTCTTTTTTGCGTGAATACACAACTGTATGAACCACACAAAGAAAGGAAGAAAGAAAGAAGAACCGAACCAACAACCTTTATAGGGAGGTTGCGCGATGATAAATTGAATAACTTCTCTTCAAATTGTGTCTTATAGAAAAATCTTTCGTCAACTTGAAACGGTTAAAAAGTGCATTTGACGAATTTTTTCAAGTGTTGACAGGTTGTTTGTGTCAAGAAGTCAAAGTGTTTTAACGGAAAATTTCAAATATTTTTTAGAGCAAAAATTCTTGACCAAGAACAGTCACGGCGTAATGCTGATTCGAAAGAAGACAATCCCGATATTTTTCAAACTGTAATGTAGAACAAAATTAATCTTATCTTTGTAAATTGTAAATTGGCATAGACACATAAGTGAAAATACACTTGTGAAGCTTAAAAAAATATGATTGATAAATCGGCAATTCATTTTAAAATTATACAACTTTCGATTCCTTGTCAGAGCCTTAGATTTGAAAAACGTATATTGTCCGTTTGTTATTTTGTGTCAGACCGTCGACCGTTTTTCAGCCGCGGGCCCGTTGCTGCTGAAACAGCAGTAGTAGAACAGCTAGTGGAAGATCGTGTTGGTGACTAAGGCTAAGTTGGTCGACAGCAAGCAGTCGGCGACGTTGGCAGTCCGGCAAGTCCAATTGCATTGGAGGAATACTTGGTTTTTGATCCTTCGAGATTTGGCCTTTGTTCAAATAGTGTTCTCCGGCCTGGATCCGAGAATTAGTGCTTTGAGGACTCGCAGAACAGATCGCCGTCGTTATGAAGATGACCATGACGGAGGACGAGATCCTCGGCCGCATCAAGATGGGCGTCAACGTCGACATCAAAAGGAGTGACGGTAAGTGTTTATTCGATTCTTATATTGATTTTATTGGATTTAGCTAAGGTAGACCATTCAAATTCCATGGGTCTTCGGCACCATTTTAAACCTCAGCTCTTAGAACATCCAAAACTCTAGGTTACCACTAAAGTCCGCGCAAAATTCAAATAATAACAAGAAAAGCTCGTCAAATTGGCATGAGATGAAATTCAAAATGAAAACAAAAGATTTGACGGAAAAAATACCCAATTTGAAATTGTCAAAACATCCCAACTGAATATGGTTGCTATACAACCATGAGTCATAAAGTCCACCAGAAAATCGATGAGAGTATGCCATGCAAAGGCCATACACACTGTATACTTCTACAGCCTTTCGAAGAGGAGACTTGTATACACATACTTCAAGAAAGGCCTTTGGCAAATCAATAGCAATGAAGTCTGCTTTAGCTGCAATGCTATGACAGGCCTTGAATGGAGCTCGTTGTCAAACACGTTCCACTTCCGTCTCGTAGGAGTCTCCAGCCCCCGCAAAGCAGCAGCACCAGTGGAGCTTTAGCACCAGAAGCAGTGCTAAAACTAACCTCTTCTATGCGATGAAACACAACTGTTCAACCCGCCAGAGGCATCAAAGAAATTTTTATGAGCAATTCTTTCTGTTTAGAAAAAAACGGAACAACGACTTTTAAAAAAAGGGATTTTTTCAGAGAAAGTGAGAAAAGAGCACGTGCGGTTTTGTCGTACTACACTTGAAAAAGAACTGCAGTTTTTATATTATGACACAAAGTCACAAAACCAAGATTTTTTTGGAAGTTGCATTACAAAAAAGAAGACATGAAAAACGTCTAGAAATATGCCTGCTGATGAATGATGAGCCAACAGGAAATTCTTGCAAAAAATATAATGAGGCGTAGGAGGCCAAGAAGCATGAAAAATCAATAGTGATTTATTCAGGCACCAATTGTGCTTTGTTGTCCTTAAAGGCCATTAAATACGGCCTTGATCTCCATTTGGAGATCACACAACAAAGGTTATTGTTCATATTTTTTTGCTTATCTTTAGACGCGTTTTTTGCATCATTTAGACTACATGCTCGAAAAACTTGGAGAAAAAAGTCGAATCAATCGAATGAGATTATCTTGGTTGTTACTTGTTGTGGACAGACGTCAGGGATAAATTGTCTTTTGGAGGCCTATAAGCATTGATAAACTGCTTAACTTTGGCGGTTAGTATTACTTTAGCAGGAGGACGCAACGGACATACCGCCCACACATGACTTACCTAAAAAAATTCTGCTGCTACGTCCATCCATTTTTTTGTGATGTTTGCTGATTTTCTGGTAAGATTAAGGTCAATGTGGGTAGTGCAATGCTGACAGGCTTGTTGCCCAGTATTTGTTCAAATTGAAATCTTCATTGTTTTTTGGAGGGAAACCTGGGCATCAAACCTGTAAGGACTGTAATCATCATCATAATCTTATGGCATTTTGTCGATTTGAAATTCCAAGCAGAAGATGATGAAGCAATCATTTCCTCTCTTCTACTGTCTTCTTCCCTCTCTCCTCATCTTCAGAATCCCAAAATTAGATTTTCACCTTCGTTCATCATCATGTATGCACGACTTTTTCTTTCTGATATCCATCGCATTTTGACGTTAAAGTGGCATTAAAGATGCCTTCTTCCTCCTACGAGTTTGGGAACCAAAAAGGCAAAACTTTTGTAACCCAAAATGATTGCGTTGTTTAAAAGACAAAGGTATAGAGCACGAAAAAAAAAATCAGTCACGTGCGAAATGTTTCAAAGTCTAATTCATCTTCAAATGATGCATTGTATTTTGCATATTTGCGTAGATATTTGCAGTTTATGTAAGAATTTTCGGGCTTGATGCATTTTTATAGCACTTCTACCCATTTGAACAATGTTCCTTAAAAAGACTGCATTTCCAAGTGCATTTTCAGATCTATTGTAAGAATTTTTAAAATCTTTTCTTGTTCTTGGTTGAACAATTGATTTGCGTTGCTATTTCAATGCTTTTGGGTTATGCCTATAAAATAGGGTGTATGTAGGCCAATAAATAGGCTTTTTGTCATCGTGAACAAACATCATTTGTTTCTGTGGTGGTTATGGTTTCCTAATCGTTGTTAATGTTACATTCATAAAAGACTTTGCCATACAGTCGTCGTGATATCTCATTTTTTGCTGCTGCTCTTCTCCTGATGAACTAATGCCCTTTCATCATAAGTTAATGCAATCAGCCAGCATTATCATCATCAGGACAATCTTGATCCCATCATTGGCAAAATGCACTATGCAAAGTAGTGAACATGAAGACTGAATATTAAAACGCCAAATATGAATTTGTTTGTAGTAAAGAAGAACGGTAAAAGGCCCTTTGACACATGTGCATTGTTGTGTACTTTAGGTCCGATGACCTATTTCTGCTCAAACCACAGTGAGCAATAATCACTCCATAATATGTCTCATTTTCAATTTGTACTATAGTTGGAAAACCGAATGGAAAAACTTTTTTCGATGACAAATTAGGTCACACTTTGCATATACAGTTTGAATTTTCTGTGAAAACATTTAGTCAAAATTAAAGTTGCTTAAAATGTAAACAAAGTTTCACGAATTTTGAACGAATCATAGCTTCCCTCGCATTTTTGAAAAGATGAGCCCATTTAGGGTGATTTTTATCCACTGTGGTAAAGAGACAAAAGATGATGATCCTGAAAAAAATGTCCAAGAATGAGTCATCCCATAGAGCGTTAGAACCTCTTTTGTGATTGTCGTGTAGGAAGTTTTTCCAGCTTTGGTTACTACTAGAGAGGAGGACGCCCACTACTGTTTCTGACTCCGTTGCTCTGCTTGCCATTTTGTGTTATAGTGTGTTCATTGTCGTGCATTCCGAGTAGTCTTCTTTTGGACTTCTCCTTTGCCGCTTAGTAGTAGTCCCTTGCTTGGCCTCTTTTATTTGGTAGTCTGCGACTGCGCTTCAGCTTCTCGTTTCCTTGCAGTTCGCAATGTTAGTTCAACACTCGAGCAACAAACAATCCTAGTTTAGTTAGAAAGCAGGTGCCCGGCTGACTGACTTCGGGGGTATTGAGAATAAAAGGCCCAACAATGGAAATCAATTACCCGTTGCAGAATAGTCAAGCAGATCTCATCATCAGTGACAGTTGCGCTGCTGCTGCTGCAAGCATAGCAAGCAAACTGCCTTCATGCATGGGTGATTTTTAAGGCCTAATTATTACTCGGTAGGGCCTGCCACCCACTAGTTTGCAGCGTTTGAATAAGGTGAGCTATGGGCCAGTGTGCATCCGAGCCCAGGAACAGTGACACTACTCAAAATGACTTCAATCAGAGTAATGTAGTCAAACTCAGTGATTACGAAAGTGATTTTGAGACCAGTGAAGATGAACAGACCAGTATGGGGTCCAAATCTACGCGAAGGTCCTTTAAGATTTTCCATGATTTTTACCTTTGGAAAATTCAGGTCTTTTGGGGATGACCTTTTAGAAAATTGATGGAAAAAATCATGGAAAATCTGATGATGATGGCATCGTTGATAGGTCGAGCAAAGTGTCAGTGGCCAATAATGAAACTCGGAAAAACAGTAAGGTGATAAATAAAGACGTCTATATCAAAGATTTCGAAGTCAAGAAATCCGGCTGTGGTGAGACATTTGTGATCAATTTCCATGATGACATAGAGAAGCAACTATCCAATAAGAAAAAGAAACCTTTAAGACTCCAGCAAGTCCGGCCTAAAGCCTCTTCGGAGACGAGGCTGAAATCGGCTTCAACCTTGACTAGTTCAAGTCAAGTCAAGAAGTCAAACTGGCGACCTAAAAAGAAGAACCATGCAAGCAAAGAAAGAGGTGGACAAGGAGGTAGGAAGACCTTGAAAAATTTTGATTGCAAAATTTCTCTTCTAGTCCTTCTAGTATGTTATTATTGTTGTGGTGCATAAAATTCGGTAGTGGTAGCTCAAGGGCTTGAAATTATGATCCGTCAAAAGTGTCAGTTTTGATTAGGTATTCTTCAAAGTTGGATCAATCTGATTATTCAATTGATCAAACTCTAGGAGAAAACCAAGAACCGAAATGAGAAAATTGACAGCTTTTATGAGGCTTTGATACTATATCCAAGGAACACGAAAAATATAGAAAAAAGGGTGAATTTTTTTTTCGCTGCACGAGAATAGTATAGCAAATGACTCATTGAAGACTTGCATGCATCACTATGCAAAAGAAGTCAAATATTTTTTGCTGCACCACAGGATGCATCATGCAAAAAATGCAAATTGTTCAGTAGAAGGCTGACAATGATGATTTGAGCTTCAAAAAGAGTTCGTAGTACTTGCTTGATTGTCTAAAGTAAAATAGTGGGAGTAGTGAGTGAAAAACGCCAACCCATAAATTATTCACAAAAAAGCAATCTAAACCTTGACAGATACTTCAAAATCGCCGGGTTTTTGACTTTGCAAGGAAATGTCAATATATTGATAATTGATTGCAAAAAAGCGGCCTGAAATAGGCTGGTTTGATACTATTTTAGATCTTGACATTTTGCTGCCTAGATGGAGCTTAGAACGATGAAAGATGGCCGCGCGATTGCGGGTTTTAATGTTCTTCCTGCACCATTTGTTTTGTGCCGTTCAACTCTCACTCTTGATCATCCTCATTTTTCCCAGGCACTTAGTGCAAGTCGACTTGAGCAGGGGTTAACTCTGGCAAGGCGTGCTGAAATCATTGCCCAACACTTTCACGCCTGCTTAGCCCTATGGCCCGTTTTTTGTGACGCTAGAACTGCTGGTCAGGGAGAAATCGCGCGTTTTCTTCTTGGAAGACTTCGTCCTTCGTATTCAGATGAGACTTCCTCAAAATCCAAACTTGTTTCCTTACTAACTTACAAAAAATATTGCCTCATCAATTTTCTGCTAAGACACTAGCTAAAGCCAAAACGGACGTCCTTTCATATTTTGCAGATTTGTCTCTTCTTCTTCTGCTAAAACTTTTCTTCAATCTTTCTCAGAAGCAGATCTTGATTGTGTTTTTCTGGTGGTAATACATGTGTAAACCATCAGGAAAAGAAATAATTGGTATGGCAGCAGTATAGCAGAATTTTCTCACACTACAACCTCATTACGTGTCAACAAATCAATAATTGTTGTATGTTCCTAAACAGCAGTAAAAATTGCATACTGCAGCAGCGCCACTAGCGTTCAATTGCAAAATTGAAATATCAAAAACAATCAAAACAAAAGATTTTAAGGATTTTCTACAACCCCTTGAAGCTCTGAGGAAAAGAGGTGTGACATTTCACAAAGTGAAAAGAATGCCGTCAGCGTTTAGAAAGAACATATTTTTTAGCTTGGTAGATAGATATAGCGGGAGTTTCAAAATAACAAGGGTTTGCCAAAATGACTATAATCATATCCTAAAAGGCGTGTGGTGTTTTGTCTCTATGTTTGTGCAAAGTTGAACTGAAAAAATACCCCTGAAATTGCACATTTTCCAAGAGTTCCATAGAAGAATTCTTCCAAGTCAGTGCATGGAATCAGGCTAGAGCGCCTGCGCTGCTGCTGCTTCAGAAGACGTGATTTCTATGCCTGAATAGAGGATGAAGGGCTGGCCCAAAACCCAATAGTACTTATATAGGTTGACACCAGGTTTACGGCGGGTGAGCTCGGGTGAGCGATGCTCGGCAGAGCTTGTGCTCTCTTACAGTCTTACCTGTCTTCAGTAGGTGGAAACCTAGGGCCCCAAAAAGTCATAGTACAGCACATAGTTCTAAATAATGGGGCATAACAAATCCAAACTGTTTGAGCCTGAAAATCTCCAGCAGATTCGACATTTACATGACTCCAAAGAAGAGCGACGGAAACGACGAAAATGGCGGAAAAAGCAGGGATATTCCTTGCCGTCCGGCATGGATTCCATTGGAGGTTTTAATGGCAAAACTTTGAGTGCGGCCAGCAGCCATACGGATCTGCCTGATTGTGATCAAGATGATGCCATATTAGTGTCTTATAGTAAAAGTAACGCTGAGAAATTCTCACATTTACGGCCCCAATTTCAAAGGTTTCGGTCCTCTTCTGAAGAGCCTTCGAATATAGAACAAAGTTCAGATTTAGTACAAGTCATTCATATCAATGATTGTAAAGAAGTCACACCTGAAAATACCAAGAAAACCATCATCAATTTGAACTCAAGTTTAGATGAAGAGCATGACCAACAGTCTTTCAAAGTCCTACTTAGCGATGACAAACCTTTGGACGAGGACGAAGAGATTTTAAATGTGATTGAAGACAGTTTTAAAAGATGTTACAGTGACAAAGGACAGCGAAATGAGTCTTTGGCCAGTCCCAAATTGGAACCGGAGGATATTGATTTGCTCAATGCTCTAATGAGTCACGATTCTTTGGTACCGGAGCCAAGTGTTGTCATACCTGAAAAAGTTGCAAAAGAAGAAGATCTTCAAGTAGTAAATCACGACGACGACGACAACAAAGAATTGAAAAATATCGAAGAGGCAACTCCACCCCCACCTTCGCCGTATGCATCAACGTCATCTAGCACAACAGATGTTCAACCCATTTCTAACATCATCGATGAAGTCATATCTGACAATGATAACAGCAAAAGTGATAATGAAATCAACGAGGATTTAGAGGTCAAATTGACCTCTATTCCAAATGAAAAACGTCATCATCGAATTTTAAAGGACTTGGATGAATCAGCCAATTTGATTGATGATTTCGATTCACAATCTTCGGAAAACGAACCTGAAAACGAAGTTTTCGCCGTTTTTCGCCCCCAAATTGACTGTGACGTGCTTAACTCCATTATTGAGGAGGAGAATGACGAGGATATTCAGTCTAATGTGAGTTCACTTGTCTTGGACAAGATTGTTCCAATGCCTAAAAAGGAATCTGAAGAAATCCTCGTAGGTGGAAAAAATAGTAATGCATCAACAGATAAGAACAATGTAGAGAAAGTTGAGGTAAAAAATGGTCCGGAATTATTCTCTGTCTCGGCAAAAATCATTCCGGATCCTAATTACAACGGTAAAGAAACTGACGTTGATGATGATGATGACGATGATGATGACGACGTTGATGAAGATGGCAATGAAACCGACAAGGATCTGTACCATTCTACTTTAGTCACCACTTGCGTAGATTCAGATGAAGATAACACCGAAGACAATTACGACTTGGAAGTGCCCAACGAATCCTGGACCAGTTATGCCTCTCGACCCCAACCCGTGGGTTGCAGTTCAGACAGTCCAAGTGCTGGTTCAACTTCGTCGTCTTCGTCATCTTCACAAGACAAAGATGATCATTACGACAGCTTGGAGGATGAACCTAAACAGTCAAAAAGATCTTTGCCACCTTTGCCGAAAGATCACGATTTACAACAGAAACGAGCTTACGAAATCTTCAGGCAACATTGGGTGCCATCGGTGGAGGAAAGACAAGAGTTGATTAGTACACCTGTCAATGAGCCATTGATTCTAGAGGATAATGATGATCATCGTCTAATTGAAGGGCGTAATAATGAAGACAATGAAGAGTTTTATAATTACCACTTAAACTTACCCGCCAAAAGGCAATTACCCAAGCCGCCACCAGTCTCACCTTTAATTTTTGACAAAGACTCTGGGTGTGCCTCACTAGAAAATAATCACCAGCAGCAGCAAAAGAGAAACTCACCTGAGCCTCCCAATTTTCTATGGGTCGGACTTGAAGATTCTAAGGAACAATACGCGAAGAAAAAACAGCCTAAAAATCACGAACGATTGAATGCTACTAAAAAGAAATTGAAGCCCAAAAATAAGGACTCAAAGAGTAAGATTATATACATACGATAAATCCGGATCATGGAAAATTCCGTCAAAATGAATGGAGTTCTGCAACGAGTAGCTTGAATGTAAACAAAGTTTCACGAATCTACATATTATATTTTTTTTTGCGCGCGCGCAACTGCATGACGGACGCCCAGTTTTTTAAGAGAAGGCAACCGCCTAATTACAAATTCTTTCAAATTAGGTTTTTTAAAAAAACATGAATGGGTGGGGTTATATGTCTGGTTGTTTAGTGGAACGTAATCTATCATTTATTGAATCTGAGTAGGTTGTCCTAGCTGCTGCTGCCCTGGCTTTTGTAGGCAGGTGCAATTTTATTCCACCTGCGATTGCGGCTACGAGACTAATGCACTTCTTTGTCAAGTCAGTTGTACTGAAAGGTCCAACTGTACGACGACTAGAATTGACTATTTTTGGTAAGGAAGGGAGGGGTAAAAATTGAAAAAAATAGATTGGTGCATTCTATGAATGCTATGCTCAGGAAATGAGGCACTGAAATAGCATTTCATTGAAAAGGTTTTTTTTTGCCATTATTTCAGGTCGCATCCATTCTGCTGTTGTTTCTGGCATCAACATTGATACCCGTAGCGTCACCGTGGAGTGGTTCGAACGTGGTGAGACCAAAGGCAAGGAAGTGGAGTTGGAGACCTTGCTTAGTCTCAACCAGGATCTTGCCCCCGTCAACAATGACAACAACGCCACAAACAACAAATTGGGAAAGGTAATAAAACAAGCAACACTTTTTCTGACATCGCATCGCATGTAAAAGGTAGAAAGGCCCTGTTCTTCACGAAATATTACTACTCGCAAACTAGGACACAATATGTAATACACAATCATGAAATAATCCTTTGTTTTTTACGATTTTTTTGCGAAAAGAAAAAGGTTTCATGGTAAATGTTGCACTTCCTATAAAACTGCATGAGAGATCGAAGCTGGTATAGCGCAATGAGTCTTTTTGCACAGTAGGCTAAAACCACTCAAAAATAGTCATTTTGCCTACTGTGCATGCTTGTAAAAGAGAGTTGCATATAATTTTTTTGTAATTTTTTTTTCTACAGAGTGACCGAAGTGTATTGGGTCAAACCCGATCAGTAAGTCTTCTGCGGGAACTTTCCGTACATGTCTTCGCTTTTTTGTGTTGCCTTGTGTGATTTTTTTCTATCCTCTTCTTCGATCCAATTTCAAATGTAAAATATCTCATTCACGATTCTGAGTCATTTTTCTTTTAAAAAATGGAAAGAAACAAAATATGTACTTCCTTAGAAACTTCATGACCTAGTCTATATTAGGTCACAGATTCAAGGTCCCCTTTGCAAGGTAAACAAAGGAACTTTTCTGATTAGCCTTTCTTTATCGTGCCTTTGTGAAAGTGCCTTTTTTCTCCTTCTTCTTCAAAGTGTGAAATTCTCTTTATTTATTGTTTGTTTCTTTGTTTGGCTTGTCCATTATTAACCAAGTTTTGGGAAGTTTGTACTTTGTAAGTTGGAAGGACACACCAATAGAAATGCATGTCGATGGAAAAATTCCTATCGTGGTGTTGTAGATCACTTCATAAAGAAAGAAGCGAGGGAAGCATTTTTTAAAAATTACTAATTGCTTTTCTCTTGTAATTGATAAAGTTACAAATCACACAAATGACAAAATAATTCAGAGAAAATGAGTGTAATTTTTTTTCGTGAAATCGCAATTCTTAATGGGTCAAATAACACTAATGACCCTTCAATTTCCCGGAAAAAATTAATGCCAATTTTTGAGAGGAAATGTATGCAGGAGGTCGCGTAGTGCAGAATTTGCCAAACTCTCGTTATAGAGCGCATTTAGAAGTGTACAACAGTAGTAGTAGAGTGGTCCACTTTCGGTAATTCCTGTTAGTCTTGCTGTTTTTGTGACATCAATACTGGCAAGTTCATTCCATGCTTGCCTTTACCACTGCCTTCGCTACTACTGCCTTCACCACTATGGAAAAAGTCTCGCCAGTTACAGGAGCATTTCCTTCAGTACGACTTTAGCACCAGCCAAGTCTGGATCCCCGGATCCAAAACGGATTTATAAACACCGGAGAAACTAAACAGTGATGATCAACAATAATAACAACAACCACATCAATAAGAGTGAAGGGGGCGGGATGGCAGGCATGGGTGTGGCCTGGTTCGTTCAGGACTCCTCAGATCATTCCGTGCAGTCTAGTACCCAAACGGCATCTATTATTCATCGGTTGAATCACAACAATAATTTGAAAACTAACAAGGATACCAAAGTGGACCTCATTGACATTGAGGATGAGGATCATAGTTTTGCAGCCTTTTTTATCGGAATGAAAACTGGACCTTCGCCTTATGTCAAAAGACCATTGGTACATAGTACTGAATACTATTTTATAGAGTAGTAGTAACCTCGCACATTTTTTTTCCGGCCAAGATTTTACATATTTGCATAGCTCCTCACAGCAGAGCTGATTTTGATTGGCATGACACTTGCATTGTTGGCCATATACTTTTTGCTTACTCTCAACTTTGAATCCTTGAGAAAATCACATTTTAGCCAAAATTCAAAATTTATAAGAGACTGTTGATCAAATTATCAATCAAGGTTTACAAAGACTTCATTTCACGGTCCATTTAGAATCCATTGATAAACAGACAAGTGTCCTCCACCCTCTTTAGTCTTTTTCCAACAAAGAGAACTCAAAAACATTCAATTTTGTGAATTGGGGTCAGTCAGCTGATCTCTTTTTTCCTCATAAAAAGTCTTCAATAGTAATAAAGAATGCAAGTGTCAAAAGTTGGATAGCACCACACTAGTAGTAGCGGAAATTCTCACACAAAACAGAAGTTAGCAACGAAGGTCATCAAGTAGTAAACCATGCGTAGCGCTTGGCATTTCAAAGCAGTCACTGACTGCATTTTAGCCGAGATTAAGGATCATCCGTAGGCCTGCTTAGTGTGATTATTATTTCAGTTGTCGCCTTGCCATGACTAGCTCTAGAGCTGGCCAGGTCTGGTTTACTAAAAGACTTAACAAAAATTCGGGGTTTTAAAACATTCAAATTCTTCTTTTCAGTACGTGCCCCGACCATCAGTGACCCCGAGCAATCGGAGCACTACAACAACAGCCGCAGTGGCGGGTAGTACGCGCGGAGGCCGCGGGGGCGGCAACAAAGTCCGTCAGACAATGAACGGCTTAGACATCCAGCAACAAAACTCCTACGATCAGCATCACGAGAAACAGCAGCAAAATGGAGGTTCGTCAGAAAATGTACCTCCAGCACGTGGGGAAACCAAACAGCAGCATCAGACCTCAACTATTCCCCCTGAAAAGATGGAGACCGTCAGCAAAGGCACTGGTGCCAGTAAGTTTTTAGACATTTTTATCATCCCGTCAAATAGCGGAAATTGTGCTCCTTTTGTTTACAAAATGGGGCGAGTTTTGGTGAAAGTCAGCTGTTGAAGGGGGTGAACTTTGGCAAATCAAAACAAAAAGTCATTCCCCTTCAATTTGCCGGAATATTTTGTCAAATCTTACTTTTGCTATAATTTGTAATTTGTCATTTGAGTTTATAAAACGACTCAACTTCCAGATCGAAGACGTTCAAACGTGGTAAAGGAAATCGATCGCCTGAAGAAAAACCGTGAGGAGCGTCGTGCCAAACAGCAAGAAATCTTGGAGGAAAAAAGCGCCAAGCAGAGCGATGACCCTGGCAATCCAAACTGGGAGTTCCTTTGCATGATCCGGGACTACCAAGAACAGCTAGACTTCAATCCTCTCAATAACAGCGACGATGTGATTGAGCACCAGATCACTGTTTGCGTCCGCAAACGACCAGTGTCCAAGAAGGAGAAAATCAGGAAAGAGATCGATGTCATCACTTGCCCTAACAAGGATCAAGCCATTGTCCACGAACCAAAGACCAAAGTGGACCTCTCCAAGTACTTGGACAACCAGCATTTCCGTTACGATTACGTTTTTGACGACAGTGCGGACAATCAGTTGGTCTACAAGTACACCGCCAGACCTTTGGTCCAGAACATTTTCGAGGGCGGCAGGTCCACCTGCTTCGCCTACGGTCAAACCGGATCCGGTAAGACTCACACCATGGGCGGTGAGTTCCATGGCAAAACCCAGGACTCGAAAAACGGCATTTACGCCTTAGCCACCAAGGACGTGTTCAAGTACTTGACCAGTCCCAAATACAAGAGCCTCAAGTTGCAAGTTTCATGCAGTTACTTTGAAATCTACAGTGGAAAAGTCTTTGATTTGCTCTCGGGAAAGTCTAAATTAAGAGTCTTAGAGGATGGTAAACAACAGGTACAAGTTGTGGGACTAACGGAAACCGTGGTGGAATCAGTCGAAGATGTCCTCAAACTCATCACCTCCGGCAACAACTTGAGGACCTCCGGACAGACCTCGGCCAATCAACATTCTTCAAGATCACATGCCGTGTTCCAAATCATCCTAAGGAACGCAACGACCAAAAAATTGCCTTTGTATGGAAAATTCTCCCTGATTGACTTGGCGGGCAACGAGCGGGGTGCCGACACCTCCTCTGCAAACCGACAGACAAGTATGACTTTAATTTTTTTATTCAAAGTCCTTGTTTTTCCGCGAAATTGCTTCGGTTACCATTGCTGTTGCCGTTTACCTATGCAATTTGACAATATTTTTCTTGCCATTTTTAGGAATGGAGGGTGCCGAAATCAATAAGTCACTACTGGCATTAAAGGAATGTATCAGGGCTCTAGGCCGGAAAGGAGGCCATTTGCCCTTCAGAGCCTCGAAATTAACTCAAGTTTTAAGAGACTCTTTCATCGGCGACAAGTCCAAGACCTGCATGGTAAGACTTGATTTTTGAGTATTCATCGGATTTTTTGATAATAAAATTGTGATTTTCAGATCGCTATGGTTTCGCCCGGCTTAAGCTCATGTGAGCACACACTAAATACTCTCCGATACGCTGATCGAGTCAAAGAATTAGGTGCAGCCGACCCCGTTAATCAGCAACCCAAGTCCTCGCCTACCGATGGGCCTGAGGGCATGAGGATGGACGACGGCGTCATGAGCCCCGAAGACTCTGATCTCGCCCAGCTTCGTTCACTCAACGAAGGCGAATTATCGGCAGATTGGTATAACTTTCAAGTAAGTTTTCCCAAAATTAATTTTGAATTGAATTGATAATGAATTTGGGATTATAGGAAGCCATTTCCCACCTGCAAGCTTTGGAGGACGAGCTTGTTGAATCTCACCGAGGAACCATTCAGAATATGTTGAGATGGACCAAGGACGATGCCTCGCTTCTGGCCATGACCAATGAAGTCGATTATGACCAAGATGGTAAGCACAATTAATGGAATAATACATTGAGGCAAATAGTAACTAATCGATTTTTAATTACAGCTTATTGTCAACAACTGGAGGATATGATATCTGAAAAGATTGAGGCATTCCATGACCTCCGCGAAAAAGCCCGCAATTTTCGAACTTGCCTACGTGATGAAGAGGCCAAGAGTCGACTACTTATGCATAGAAACTAATCACTAAACTCACAACAAAAAGAGACGATATGATTTATTGCTACAACATTAACTTTTGGACATAATTCAAGTCACTACCTTTCACGTTTACTACACTTAAAAAAACAACCCGAATAGTGTCAACCTGGATGAATTTGCACTCTATCCAGGATTGAAATTTCGTCTTGATATTCAGGACGCATTTTTCAAAACAAAAATTGAAAATGAGGACGATGATGATAAACTTTTTTAATAATTATTTTCATGCTCAAAAGTCAAATCTCGCAACTACAAAAAAAATCCTTGCAGCATAAAAAAGCTAAAAACTCCCAACATTCTTTTGCACACTTTGACAATTCCTCCATATTGCGCATCAGTAATTTTACCAAACTACCAAAAAGCAAGATCATTGTGATATTTATCCCCCTCCCCTCCCTTTCCCTCTCTGCTGCTCCCCAGGCCAACATATGCAAAACCATTAAATTCGGCGATGACTAAGTGTGTGTGTGACAAGAAACAAAAAACCCGAAAAAAATAACAACTTTTATTCCAACTCCATCAGATTCGTTATTTTGTTCAACATTTCCGCTAAATTTTCTTCATCCAATTCCGTGTTCAAAAACTCGTCAATGGTACTTTGCATTTGTGAAAATCCAATTTGATCTTCTTCAGGCATTTTCAAAGGCTGGCCATTGCTTAGAACGTCCAAAATATGGTGGCTACGTTGCAAGATTTTAGGGTCAATTCCGGCCTTTTTGGCCACTTGGTTGGCCTCGCTATGTGTAGTCGTGCCAGGTTTGATTTGGTACAAATAAATCAGTTCACCATCGCTTTCGTGTCCAACCTCGAAGGTCATGTAGCTAATGTAATCTTCAAAGTCGTTCAGCAAAGTTTTGACAGAGTGAAAATGAGTAGAGACAACCAGGGTAGGGCAGTTTGAGGGGCCTTTGGCCAACCAATATTCTAAGGCTGAGGCTAAAAGTGCTTGTCCATCTACATCACATGTGCCTTTGCCAAATTCGTCTAAGAGCACTAAACTTTTCGACGTTGCGTGATTTAAGGCCGTTGACACTTGGTCCAAGTCTACCGTGAAGGCCGAGAGCCCTAATGAAACCGAATCCACCGTTTGTATCCGAGTGTAAATAGCGTCAATGATTGGAATCTGAGCGAAGGTGGCGGGCACCCAGGATCCCAAGTGGGCTAAGAAAACAATCAAGCCAATCTGCTTAAGATAGACGCTTTTTCCACAGGCATTGGGACCGGTCAGGATCATCAATTTGTCGTGTTCGCCGCCCATAAATGTACTGTTCGACACAAAGGTTGAAACACATTTTTCTTGCAAGGGGTGTCGTCCTTCCCGGATGATCATTGTTTCTTCTTCGTTCATGCTTGGTCTGCACCAGTCGTTTTCCTTGGCCACTAAGGCCAAAGCTAAAAGACAGTCCAGTTGAGAAGCTAAATGAGCAAAGTCTGTGAGCAAAGCACTCTGCTTCAAAATATGTGCTGACAAAGCAATCATGATTGAAGTTTCATGATCGCAAATATTTGTTGCTGTGTCTCCCATACTCTCGTCGAGTTCTAAACACCTTTGTGATTTGAAGTGAGGTACGTTGTTGGCGATGAACATGAACTTCAGGTCAGGAAAGTGGAAATCTTCGGCATTTGTAGGCATGTTCAACCAGGGTTGGATGGCCAGCATGTAACCAATTTGGGGCACATACAACATTGTACATGATCGCATACATTCCGGCAGATTTTCCACTTCTTCCGTGGCTAATTCATGCAGTAGATCCGGAAGACCGTTGTGAACACGTTTTTTGGCATCTAAACTTTCATCAACACCTTTCTTCACCACAAATCGGCAATTCTCTTCGGATTCTTGGACTTCAAATACTTTTTCAATGTATCGAACAGTAGTGTTGAAATCTGCCCGTTCGATGGCTAAACTCGCCATTCTTTGCAGAATTTCAGGAGCTTCAGGGTGAGCTGAAGCATGCGACGCACAGACTTGTCCTAAAGCTAACATATTGGTAATGGTATTCCTGGTAATCTTCCAATCTTGCACTGATGCTTGAGATGCCGAGAGTTTCTTCAAACATCGAGAGATCAATTTGATTTTTTTCAAGCAGTCTTGCATGGTTTTGATGACCTCAATCTTGTCCGGTTGACTGAAATATGCCACAGCTTCTTGTCGGCTTTGGATGACTTCAATTTTAGTGGGTAGACAACGTAATAGGTACTTGAGTTGTCTTGATCCATGCACTGATTTGCACCTATTCAAAAGACTAAAAATGCTGTTGCCCTCTCGACTTTGATTCCAACTTCCAGCGCGTGATCCAGAAGTTTGCCAACGAGTGTTGAAAATCTGCAAGGCGGACAAGGTTGACTCATCTACGCAAATAACATCTTGTGGAGTGAAAGGTTTTATGGCTAAGATAGGAACCCCGCCGCACTCTAAATTCAATCCTCCAACGCGGTTCTTGTCCAAGTACTTGAGCAATGCTCCACATGCTCGATTCATGTTCTCGTAGAGAGGATTAATGAGGGCATTGATCATGATACGTTGATCTTCAAGATTGGAAGTATCTTCGCCGGGTAACTTCTGAGTTTGTATTCGACGACGTGCTGACTCTAATCTGAAATCCTGAAATAAAAAAGACGTGATCAGCATTGAATAGTTGAAAATGAAACTGTCAATCTTGTACCTTCGCGGACAAGACCTTGATATGCAGGTGCTGATAAAGCTCTTTTAGCTTGCCAGCAGTCGAATTTATGTCCATAAGTGTCGAGTCTTCAATTGAGGTGCTCGTAGTCGTGGTCTCGGCAGTTTCTTCTAAATCTTCCGCTGCTTGTTCAAAAGCTTCGTTGTGTCTTGAGGAAACAAGTAAGTATTTTGCATTCAACTGATTTAACAAAGCCAAAACTAACTTGTATTGAGGGGCAGGATCTGGCAAATCATTCATGACATACAAAATACCATGGCCGACGTTATAAAATGCGGCACCTAGATATCCAGCTCCATGATGCAAGGCTAGATATATTTCCTCCTCTTCTTCGACTTCACTACGATTGAGTCGCAACTCATTTGCAGAATTTTCTTGGCCTTCAGAGTCAATATCCATGTTTTGAACTTTTGAAACAAAACTTTTATTTCGGTTCCGGAAATTTTGTGTCAGTCAGTTTCGTTTTGACAGAATTTTTTCAGTCTTTTGACGCAAATAAAAACCACTAAACCTTTCCTTGATTACGCAGATCAGAGAGAGCAAAACAACAGCTGAGCAAAAACTCGTTTCACAAAACTCAAAAATAAAACAAAAAGACTAAAGAGGAGCAAAACTTATTTTTATGAAGACAGGATAACGAGAATAACGTCAAGTTAATTCAATATTTTCCTTCCAATTTCAAAATGGCGGGTGCTCCTTTACTTGACGAAGGTGTTTACTCTGAAACCATCGAAAGCCTCAGTGACACCAAATTCCGTCAGAATTTTGAAACCATGCGACAGGCCGAAGAAATGTGTGATATTACTCTCAAAGTAGAAGAAATCTCATTCAAAGCCCACAAATTGATTTTGGCTGGTTGCTCGCCATACTTTAGGATCATGTTTGGTCAGAAAAAGTTTACTGAGGCTGATCGAGATAAGGTGACCATTGATCCGGAGGGACAATTGGGCATTAAAGCCAAAGCCGTTGGACAACTGATAGACTACATTTATACGGGTTGTTTGGAATTCGATGGCGACAACACCATTGACATCATTTGGGCAGCTGATTTGTTTCAATTGTCATCCGTCAAGGAGCAAGGCCTTGAACGGTTAGAAGACCTCATTGATTTTTCGGTAAGACCAAATTGTTTTTAAGTACAGTCGATTTTATAATAAAACCTCCTTCTTACAGACCTATTTAGACATTTGTGAAGTTGGGACCTTCTTCTCCAGACCTCGTCTTCTCAACGTCGTCAACCGATTCTTGAGAGAAAATTTTGAAGAATTTTCCAGCTCCCCGACCTTTTTAGACTTGCCTGCAAACGATGTCTGCACTTACTTAAAACATAAAAACCTCAAGACAAAGTCTGAAGAAACAGTTTTGCAAGCCGCAATTCAATGGTGTAAACACAATCAGGACTGGGATCAATTTTCAGCCATGTCTGATCATATTCAGTTCAACTTAATTAGTGTTCCTACCCTATGCAATTTACTTAGAGAAGACTCTCATTTCAAGTCAGCCGAGATCTCCAGAAACCTAATCTTGAAGAAAATGGAAGCCATTGAGCGTCCCATTGTCGTGTCCAAGCCCAGATTCAGCTCACATATGCTGATTGCCATGCCCTATCGCTCCAAAAACTTTTTTGTCATCAATTTCCAAGGAGCAGATACGATTGATTTTTCCGTCAAAGAATTCCCAGAAATTATCAGCGATCAGATTAATTCGCTTGTCAATTACCAAATATGTCAATTTGAACACTATGTATTCCTTGCCGGAGGGACAAGTTGCAATGCCGAGAATGAGTCCTATCCTTCCGACAGGGGGTTCATATACAACATTCTGACAAACACTTGGTCAACTGGACCGACTATACCTAATCCTGGTTACGGCTTTGGCATCGCTGCTTTGGATAACAAAATTATGTATGTTCCCAATGACGATGGACCTGGTAAGATTACCAGCATGGATGTCTACGACTTGAAAAATTTAGAAGAAGAAAAAGCATCGAAACCAAAAGCTTGGACTCATGATGGTTTTCAAAACAAATATTGGGTAACCACTGCACAAATGAATTATCGGAGAGCTCAAGTACAAATGATCGTCCTCGACGATTTTGTCTACGGATTGGGTGGAATGGAAAGTGGAGGATTCACCTCCATTGTTGAAAGATTTGATCCAGTTGAACAGTACTGGTCAGAAATAGATTCAATGAGTCAAGGACGGTAAGATTAGTCTCGTACTTAGCTCTGCTTCTAAAAAATTCAATGCAATTTTCTATTCAGGTGCACTCCAGGAGTGGCTGTTGGAGACGGAAAATTATTTGTCGTAGGAGGCCTGGGTGACAACTTGATAGGTCCACCAGGACCCTTAAAAACAGCGGAATTTTATGACCCGACGAGTGACTCATGGACTTTATTACCTGACATGTATTTTCCTAGGCATTCACCTTCTGTTGCCTACAAGAATAGACGTTTGTACGTGTTTGGAGGTGGATCTCCTGCCCCACTCTTGCGACCAGGACCTGAGAGAACCATTGAAGTTTTCGACTTTGACAAACACGAATGGTTTGTCCATCCTATGAAAATCCCAGGGAGAGCAAATGCAATTTATGTTAGTTGTTTTTTCGATGACTTGGAAATCGAATAGGTTTATTACAGTAATCAAATTAACAGAAGAATTGTCATAATTAATTTGTCAAAATACAACAGAAAAAGAAAGCGAAATAATTATCAGATAGCAAAAAAATATGATCATCACACTTGTTTAGTCATTCGACGTTGTCCACGACTAGGAGGGGGAGGGCGGGCAAACTTGGCTTTGTTCAAACTTTTCTTTGGGTGGAGTTCATCTTGAAGAAAAGCCTCGGTCAACTCTTTGGCATCATCCACTTCGATCTTTTTGGTAATGTCAATACCTTCTTGCTCCAAGACCTCAACGACAGAGTTCTTACAACTGGAGTAAAGCATTCGTTCTTTGATGGAGCAATTGTAGCCAGGCATTGTGTAGATGAAGGCTGAAATTTAGAATAAAAAAATATCGTGAAAATGATAGGAGTTCTGCACTACGTAACTTAAATGTAAACAAAGTTTCACGAATTTCTTAGTTTTAGATATTGCATGTCTTACTTGTGCTCTTGAGGAAATCTCCTTCATGTGTATGATCGAATTGGAAGACATGATAACGCGGCACGTCATTAGGCACTCGAGATGGCAACTGATCCACGTGATCACAACCTTTTTGGTCTTCAAGATCAATAATCTCTTTGGAAATATTGATGCTTAGTTGTACGTAATTGGTCTTTCCAGCTTTGTAATTTCTGATGGCATCTACGGCCTTATTGGTCATAGGAAAGGCTAAACCCGAGACGGTTTGGTGTCTAGAATCCACAGAAATCTCAGTGTTGGTTTGAGCACGCACCTCTTCGCGTTCAAGTTCTTCGCGACTCATAGGTCCAGGAGCGGCAGCGGAAACGACATGTTTTTGATAACCTTTGAAGCTTATGTCCTCTTTGATGTTTCCGTACAGATCGTCTTTGATTTGGCCACTGCCAAACTCCTTTTTCAATGTAGCTTTGGTAGATGCATACAACATTTTGTTTCTGATGCTGGCAGAGTCTGGAGACCAGCTAATCATCAGCCATTTGAATGCCTCACCTTCTTTTTCATCCAGACTGAAAAATCGAGATATTTTTCACTCTTTCTTTGAGAAAAATACTTTTAAAGTAATGGAAAACATACCGGTAGAGGATGTAGCAAGGCTCGTTTTCGTCAATGGCACGCAAAACGTACCCATCCCAATCATCTTTCCAGCTTCCTTTGGTCTCTTTCGCCTCATCAAGAGTAAGTGTTTCGTTGGCAATAATCACTTTGATCATACGATAACGACCACGTACATTTCCCTCCCGGCATTTACCGAAAAATTCACGAAGTTGATCATTGGCTTGAATCCCAGTTTGCGTAGACATTTTTTTCTTATTGCTTCGGGAGAAAGTTTTTTTTCAATTCAAGGAGGGCCGGTACAGCAGCAGTATAAGGCTTATCTAAAAATACTTTAGATTGTCAAAGAGGTCTTGATAATCTGTTTACGTTAGAAAATGTAGCAAAAGGTTTATTGTGACAAAATCCACGCAGTAAAAAGCAGACTTTATCACTAAAATGGGTGTATCCTGGCTGTAAATCAAAGGCAATCAATTTGACAGGACTTTTCACAAACAAAGATCTGCTATTATTTAGTAAACGCAACGAATTGTCGTGTCAGTCACAAAACCTTTTTAAAGTCTCCACCCTCCTCCTTCACCAGGAAGTTCGTACCTATCGAAATTACATTATCATAAATGTTACTTCATAAATAATGTTTACGAAATGATCCAAATATAATTTTTCGTATTTTTAGCTGAAATCAATATTGAATTGAAAATCTCCAATTATTTTCGTATAGAAAATGCCTTAGATTTTGCACTGAATTCAATCATATGTAAACAAGAACATTTTGTAAACAAGAATTTTAGAAATCAGAAAATTTTGAATTGTGTCATTGTGTGTCAAATTTTGGCAAAATGAGTGCCATTACAGGCCAGATACTAAAACAGTCTCGACTACTGTTGCCTTCGCTGAACTTTTTGCAACCATGTAGGACCAAAGTCATTCTCTCACACACTGATAAATTCTTCCGAATGGGACGCTTGAAAAGGAAATATCTTCAGAGGTCTCCGATTATCATCACCAAAGAAGACGGTTCAGTTTATATTGAAGGAGTGTCTGACAAGAAAACTCCTTCGGTTGTTGACTACAAATCGCCCGAATATTTGTTCAGAGGAAATCCTGGTCCTGATGGGTCAGGTGACCTGGGCATTTTTCCCGAACCAGATCTTGGTAGACCAAGACAAGAGTTTGCTGGATTGAAAGCATATGAGGATGCTTCACCAGAAGTCAAAGACGTTCTGAGTTTGAAATTTGCTAAACGTAGAGACCATATAGCAGTTGTTAAAGAAGACTACAGGTATACCTATTCCATCTTGTTTTGAAAGATGATGAGATTCTAATGTTCCTTCCTACTTACAGAATGATGGTGGCTGAACATAAGCACGATTACGATTCCAATGTAGTCAGCATAGCTATGCATACCATCAAGATTCTAAACTTGCAAAAAATGCTGGGTATTCTAGCTTCAAGAGGTTGGAATTGTCCAGGATACAAATGGAGGCTACGTCGAGCCATAGATAAACGTAGGGCTCAACTTGGAGTTTTACGTCAAATGGATTATCCCAAATATGAATGGCTGCTTGAAAAACTCAATATTGTTCATAAGCCACGTCCCTTCGTTTACGAGTCTGTTGTTCGTCGAAGGCATACAGAACGCTTGGTCAATCTGCTTTGTGATGAAATCCGTGGGCATAAATTGCAAGATTTGAAAGATGATTTGGAAGAAGATCAGCCAAATTTCCTTAAAAGAAAAGCCGACACTTTGAAGAAAATTCAAGAAGAGGAAAAGAAGTTTAACTTGAAGCCTACTGTGAGTGACGCGGACATTGATCGGTGCTACAGCGAATTGAAAAAGGTTGAAGAACAATTGAAGCAACGTGAAAAGAGAACATTAACCTATCATGTTTTCAAAGAAAAAGAGACAAAACCCCAAAATACTTTCTTGTCTTAAACAGAACTTGGAAATAAACGTGTTTGAGGGTATAGAAATAATCGGTTTATTTTCTTTAGGTCTCAATAAAATATCTTTCATAGCCCATCACAGTTATGGTAAAGTTGCTTTTTAAGAAGACTTCTTTTTAGAGCTGAATGTATAACAGTTTATCAATAACAATGACCAGATGTTCTTCAAGGTCATCATGAACAGTGAGTATAAGTAGTCACCATATTGTTGACCCGCTGTGTCACAGTTTTACAATGTTGTTGTTTGCTTGAACCCGAGCCAAAGTCGACATCCATGAAACCACCTCCGAAACCCAAGGGATCGTCATTGGCGAACAAGTCATCAAAGCTGAATGCTCCACCACTGGCTTGATGATGGTTGGCAAAATGACTACCGAAATGGGTTTTGAAATGTTTGTCCATATCACTACCGAAAATATCATCTTCGAATTGTTTAAAGAGATCATCGAAATTAAAGTCGAAATTGCTGGCACGGGTTCCTTTCTTGTATCGAAATCCTCGGCTGCCATGGTCATATTCTTGACGCTTTTGTGGATCTGACAAGACTTCATAGGCTGGAAAAAAAAGGACCACCGTTATACATTTCACTTCGGCAATTATAGAAATCAGGTCAAACTTACCTTCCGCTAACTCTCGGAATTGCTGTTCAGCATTGGGACTATCATTTTTGTCTGGATGTAGTAACTTGGCCTTTTCCCTAAAAGCCTTTTTGATTTGCTTTTCTGTCGCACTTTTGGGCACTGCTAGTATCTTGTAGTAGTCTTTGGCCTCTATACTAGGCAGAAAGAGGTCGGCCACGAAGAATAGGAAGAACAAGTAGTCAAAGTTAACCTTCATTTCCCTTATTAAGGTACAAGAAGTGTTTTATGACATTGACAATTATGAGTATGACTTCTCGCACAAGTGTCCAGCCTAAAAATGTGACGAAAACTCATCAAATTGCGCGAAGCAAAATCCGTGGACCAATCAGAGGCTAGAAAATTCGTGAAGTTACACTAAGCCGATTCTCATTGGCTGACAAAAGTTATGACGTCACAAATATCAAAACAGAACAAAAATGGAAGAAGAAAGTAAATTTTCTTGACCTCAAAATCTCGACATTTCATTCTATTTTTAGCTGTTTTTCAGACCGCGAGGAAGACAATGAATCACCTGATGATATGGTCCTCGAGGGAGACAGTGAATCTGAGGAGGATGGTGAGCTAGAAGAACTGTTTCCAGTGCCAAATCTCCAAGGTAGAATTTAGACTAGAATTGCGACTTAGAAAAAATCATCCGTCAAATTCTTTCAGATGAGCCAAATTGGGAGGAACAGAGATTGGCTATTGTACACGGTAGAGTCCTTCATATTGGCGGGGGTCGACATCGAATGTTGCTAAATGAAGAACCCAATAGACATGACAGCGAAGGCAGCTTGCCTTCGACAGAACCACCAGATCCTTCAAGTGAAGATGAACCAGAGGATGGTACTGGTGAAAGCTTTGATACTCAATTACCAACTCAACATAGTGTAAAAATATTTCAGACGCACCAAAAGACATTTATTTTATAGCTTTCTTGATTTCAGTATTTGGGTCAGGGACAAGAAATCGCTGGAAGAACAATCTTAGACGAGGACTTGATTCAAGATTTGCCTATTTTAGCACGACCGGGAATAATTTTGATGCCTGGACAAACGTTGCCCATGAACTTTTTTCACCCTACCGTAATTTCCATGATGAAGAATTTGATTAGCGGCTCCAAGACTTTCGGAATAGTACATTCAAGATACAGATCCAGTCAACCAGGCTTGGTTGAAGATGCCAATATTGGTACCACAGCTGAGATCTACGAGTACCGTGAAGCACCTCCAGATGGCCTAGAGATTGGCTTAAAGATTAAAGCTAAAGGAAGACAAAGATTCAAAGTCCTCAGTCAACGCAGACAAGTTGATGGCACCAAAATCGCCACCGTAGAAATATTGCGTGAAGTTGAATTGTCAGATCCATTACATGATGTCAGATTATTCTCAAGGGACCGTTTAAGACCCTATCGTGACGAAGAATCCGATGCAGCATCACCAACAGAACCACAAGAATCAAGCAGCAGGTAAGACATCCTTTAGTTCTTTTGAGTTGCTGTCAAGTACCTTTGGATTAACGAGAATCTGAGTTGAGCACATTCCGTAGTGATCAAAGGGCAACTTGTCAACGGCGTCAATCCTTTCTTTGGCGAATCCTTTCACGTTTCCATCCTCATCGTAGGGAATCCACCAAGGAAAACAAGTCGGAATTTATGCCTCCAGCATTCAACTATAAGTTGACTAAATTCAACCACTTGAGGACTTCGGTTCATCGAACACCTTTGACTCCATTTCCAGCCTGGGTTTATGAGCAGTACGATGGGTGTTGCTTGGTGGAAAAAGCTCATCATTTGCTTGGTCGCTTGCGATTATTTTCTCAAAGTCAAGTCAATGTTCCAAGGGAGCCTCAAGAATTGTCATTTTGGCTAGCCGCTAATCTTCCCTTAGACGACAAGCACAAATTGAAGCTACTGGCCTTTAATTGCTCCATAAGAAGACTCCGATATGAAATTAGTTTGATGGAACAATGTCCTGTCCTTTGTTGTAGAAATTGCAATGAAGAAATTGGCAAGCAAGAAGACATATTTTCTATGTCGAGCGAAGGTCCTCAAGGCGCTTACGTTAATCCGGGTGGCTATGTCCACGAGACTTTGACTTTATACAAAGCCAAGAACTTGTCACTCATTGGAGCTCCATCTACTGAGTACAGTTGGTTTCCAGGATACGCTTGGACCATTTGCCAATGTCGTTATTGCGATTCGCATATGGGTTGGAAATTCAAAGCCACCAAACCAAATATGGTACCAAAGAAGTTTTGGGGACTCTCACGCAGATCTCTCAGACCACAATTGAGTCTAAACGTTGAGGCCAAGGATGAGGAGTCATCAACTACAGAAGAATCGGAAGAATTGAGATTAGTTCATTGAATTATGAAAATACATACCTATTTATTCATTCTCTTTAAAAATATGTCGTCGTAATTGTTCGTTAAAACTTAAAAGTGTCAATATTTGTCAAAAGGATGTTATGAAAATCTCGCGAAAATGAGAGGGGATAAATTCTGTCATTCCATTATCTTGCGAAAAAATCTGTCAAATTGAAACGACCCAAATCAAGTAATAAGTAGCAGTTGCAAAACGTTCGTCAAATCGAACGGTCAGAAATTTCCGAGAAAAAACACTAAAGGAAGGTCGTTTCCACTATCGAATCGAGGAATATCTTTGCAATCGCTGGCCGTTTGTGTCTTTTGCCTTGTCCATAGTGACGCCACGACGGGTCCAAAGACGATCACGACGCAGTCAACGAGGATTTTTGCCGGACATCGCGAATTTTAGACAAAAAAGTCAACATCGTTTTGCCATCACAGGGGTCAGAGCCGATAGCCGAATCAAGTTGAAAGGCCCGGTCCGTGAATGTCATTTTGTCGGTGTGTTGTCCGAATTCCGATAGTTCTCCTACCTTTCTTGCTGAAGCGCAGACTTTGAGTAGGAAACAACGCGTTGCAACGGTCCGAAGAATCGAAGGCAAAATGTGTTCCTACCTTTGGGTAAGTCATACTGATCACCTATACGACAATTCTTTCAAGTAGGCGTCTGCAATACTTTACAGGTGGTACAGTCAACGCTCAACAGTGATCATGATCACATACGCAGTCATTGCCGTCATTGCAGCGTCGGAACATTATACCAACGAGGATTTTGGCTTTTGTCGGCCATCGCAAATTTTAGTCGAGGACAAAGAAGCCAGTGCGATGTCGTAAAATGGAGTCTCCGGATTCCGATAGCTCTTCTGCAAGCTCTGATACGATTCGCCGATGTGCCCGATGCGATACTGGTTACAAAGAAGATTGTCAAGACCGTCAAACCACTCTGCTTACCAAAATACTGAAGACGTCAAAGCCAACGAATCAACCAACGTTCGGCCCGAGAGCGGTGAGGAGATAGGTTCCGGTACGTTGTCGCAGGACTCAAGATTGTACACACTTCATCGCAATTTTCAAGATTCAAGACCGATACACCATGTCCAAGACAACGAGTCAACAAAGTCACGTAACACTTAAAAGTATCTACGCTTTAGAAAGTTATCAAGGTTAGGTTGAGATTACAAAGTTGTTCAAATTTTGATTAAGTCTTTGTCAACTTTTTTTCTGCTGTTGTACCAGTTACCCTTCAATGCCTTTTAAAGCCGGCGTGGAGGGGATCCTACTGAGCTGCGTTGGTTCGTCCGGTCATGAACCAGAAATGGTTCCCGTGGTCACCAGTACCCCAATGAAATGCTTGCCGAAAGGTCTCTGGTATACAAAATATTTTAACTTTACGATAGAAGTTAGATGTGCAATTAGAGTGCATGTTAACCTTAAAGCTTTAAAAAGCTGATGTACTACACTTCATCTTGCGGGATGTGATAATTGTCTAAATCTAATTTTGATTGGAATCGGTACTTACTTTTTAATCCTTTGCTTCTCTACTTTCAGATCAAAATTTCCCGAGTGGAATCAAAAATATTTTTTCCTTAGGTTAAAACGGGGTTGGGAGATCCCCCGTGAGGCAGATCTCCCAAAACTTTTAGTGTGCTTGACAAGGGGGTGTTGTCCTCGGCAGTGAAGCCTCGTGGTCACTTTGTGGCCTCGGTAAGTGGGTACCCACGCCGCCTTTAACCCTACCATACCCGCTATGACGGTCCGAAGTCCGTAAAAAGGGGACGGAAGGCGCCGTGGAGTCCTCTTTCATTCCATTCCATCGAGACCGATCCCACAACGCTTCAGAATTTTCAGGTTATCTCGGTTATCTACACAATTAAGTTAGATAGGTGGCACTGACTAATGATTCCCACAAGAGACGTAAATATTCAAGACCAAGACCAGCGATATGAAATATTCAACGATTGTTTTTCTGTCAAAGTATGTCATTTGTAAATTGTAATTTGTATAACGTCAAATGTGTGCAAGCGTACCCCATCCCACCCCCCTCTCTCGACCAAAAGTTATAATCTTTTAATTTTTCGCCAAATAAAGACTCCTACCCCCGGTTCCCCCCTCTCAAACAAAAGCTTGCACACATGAGTAAAACGTAACTGTCTCCTTTCTTTCGTTATTGCGCTAACGACTAATCTTTACTTCTTCATGGGTAATAATCTTCTGTTCCGGATTGATCAGCAATCCATCGCCTGACAGTAGTCCTTTTACTTTCTTAAAAGTCGTAGTGTTTTAAAAAGATAACCAAGTCTTTTTCAGCACTTTACACTTCCGGGTTTCTTGTCCTTGATTTCTTGCGAGATAGCAACGTCCCGGAGCTTCGGCCGAGGGCTAGGTCAGGCGTCGGGTTTTAAAGGTCACCCAAAACTTAAAAGCCGATAGCATTCATGCCACGAATGAAGCGAAGTGGTTAGGATCATCAAGGTAGATGTGGATAGGTGAAAATACAATTTACAAAAAAGTCTAACGTAATAGTCCAAACTTAAACTATTTGCTCGGTCTAGATGGTCTAGTAATGCAATACTATTTCAACTGATTGGATTGTTGTGTTTTATTATTTTCCAGGCTATCACAGACATAAACAAGCATACGTAAAATTGTAATTCAAAGCCCACTTTCATGTAGTTGCTTTTTTGGTGGAATAGGAGGCGGCGAAATGCCATTTTCATCCCGAGGTGATAATTTGGGTGGAGGATTGTCTTCAACATAATTATGGCTGATCTAAAATACAGAATTAGATTGTAGTGATTAATGCTGGCGCACACTGGTAAAAAATAATTACCTTTGATGGTGATTTTTCTCCAGAAACATTTGATCGATTTGTCATTGTTGGTGAAGTTGTATTTGACGTCAATGATGTTGATTCCATGGTGGTCAAGGAGGAAAATGTACTCAGTCGACTACTGCGGCTACTTGAAAATGACATGGAACCATCTGCAAAAAAGATAAATGTATAAAAAGTACAATTCTTGTTTTTTTGGCTCTTGAAACGTACATGAACTTCTTGGGGGTAAAGGAGGTGCCGAGACATCTTCAGAGCTGCCAATGCTGGGCACATGAATACCAGAATCTCTATGATGATGATGGTAATGGTGATGATGATTAGTCAGTTCATTATAGGCCTTCATTCTCATTGAAGGTGGCCTCGGCGGTGGAGAATAGTTGGAAGACGGTGACCAGACATAATTGTAAGCTGAAGTGGTCATAACAGTAGGATTTAAAGGGTCGGGTTTGAGGTCTGAAGGTTTGCTATAAATGCCTTCATCAATGTTATCAATATCAGTATTGGTTGAAGACAAGGGACTTGGCACAGGTGGCAGGGGAGTATTGACAATTTTGCAATTTGAAGCAGTTTTTGACAAGGAGTTTTTCATCGTTGCAAATCGATCGACCAAATGGGCATGGAGCGGTAACAGATCTTGCGAAGCCAACTTTTTGTGCGTGGTTAATCCAGACTCTAGAATGTTGAGTTGTTCAATCATGAGACTTTGCAGTTGAGCCACTTTTTCCGTTGAATGATCTGATGAGGTCTTGAAAAATGCTTCTTGATATTTAGTCAGACCTCCATTGACCGCGGCATCAATGACACCTTGAAGACTTTGGGTCAGTTTCAGCACTGGTTCCGGATCCATGATAAGTGTGCGTAATTCTTGATTTTTTGCTTGAACAGTTTCGCAAGCGTGTTCAATCGGTGACACTTGTATGCTTTCCGTTTGGCAGACTTCAAACCATCTCAAAATCCCAGGTAAAGGAGATTCAATTTGGTAGGTTGTCCTTTCAATCCATAATGTCTGTAAAAAATACATTTTTAAATTCACGCAACCTTTTCCTCGTATATTTTTGCTTACCTTAAATTCGTTGTCTCTGTCTTTACTGCCTTTATGATAAGGTCTGTCATACTGAAAGTTTGAAATGTTATTGACTTGATGAAACTTTCGAATCTTGTCCGGCATGTCGTATCCTTCCATGGGATGATTTATTGTTCCCGAAAGTTGCTGCTGTTGTACCGGTTTGACACAGCAAATCTGCACAAACTGTCCATCTTCGCACTTTAAAGTGTTGTCAGGCTCACGGGAATTGGAGGTCAGGAGTTGGGCGTGAGGGAATTCAGAGGCCAAACGCTGCGTGAAGGTGGAAATCTTCTCCCATTCACTTCCTCGATAGACAAAGTCCTTATTCTGCAGAAAAAAAGGAAGAATTGCTTTTTCTTTTCGTGACGTCTCAATTGGCCTTCAGGGGCATTATCAGAAGCCACTCAGGATAATCGAATCATCAAAAGCGCAATATGAGCATCGCTGAGGCTCTTATTACTTTGGCCAAATAGAGTAAAGGCGCAAAATGGATGGCTTCCCAAGGGACATTAAGAGAGAAAATCTTACCCTAAGGAAAAGTGGAAAGCCTTGGCCGTAGAATCCAACTCTGAAGTATTCCGGATCAAAACGGAGTCCTTCTTGACTAGAACTGATGACTTTTTCAAAGAGGGCCGCCTGTTTCTTGAGGATTCCACTGAGTTTGGCGTAGTCAAAGACTTTCTTTTCGTACAATTCTGACAATTCTTTACAGAGGGGAATGGCGTGTTCCCATTGCTTGTCTTTTTCAAAGTAGTCGATGATTTTCAAATACAGTTGTTCTTTGCGTTGCCACTCCTTTTGACTAGGGTATCTGGAAATACATACAACATGAATTGAGGTCAAAATCTGGGACTTCTGCCTTTCAACAAAAAAATAATGAAGCTCCTGAGTGACTTAGTGATGTCGGCTTGATTAGCATAGAGAAAGTCTTGCTTTTTCGTTTAGACTAGATAATTACCTTGTCGGCTACAGATTCTAGAGTAGTCAGTCTCAAGCCTCTGCCTCTGTAATTGAATAGCTTTTTTGTGGCTGCTATGCAGGAGTCACAAAGTCTCAGGCCTTGTTTCGAGCGCTAAGCAAAGTAAGATTTTTACATACATTTTTTTGTGAAATTGAATGACTACTTTGTAGCAATTTATTTAAACGGGAAAAAATGGGATTTGCTCAGCTCGAACTTCCGACACTTAGACTTTGGACATCTACATGTTGTAAATGAGGTTACGCTAAAAATCCTATCTGATGTGCAAATGTATTCACATCTGCCTGATTGCATAGTAATATTCAATGAGATAGAATACCAAATGAGATGTACATTTTGTAATGATACACCAGTAGAACTCTAAAGTACTCAAAATGTATTTTGACGTATAATTCAAAGCAAAGGGAATGGTTAATTTATCTCTCACCTGAGGTCTGAATGTAGGGGTCGGTTAGACCAAGCCAAATCATCTGCATGAAGTTTGAGAGTGAAAGCGGCCTCAGTGTAACTTCCAGCTGGTATGTGAAGGTCATGTAATTTGTAGATGTATCGCAGATACATTTCCGCACGATTCTTTTCCGAGCGGTAAAAATTCAGTAAATTGACGGTGCAGGACATTCGCTTATCACGGTTTTCATCACCCTGGAAAAGAACATGGTAAAAAACAACTTACAGCTTTTTTTGTTCACAGTGTGACCTCCATTTGTACTAGAAAAATTCCTTTGTGCTTCAAGCAGTTGAAGCGTTCAAAAACTCATCTGTTTTCAAGTACTGACATCGCATCCCTTCTTTCTTTAGAATTTCTCGCTCTTTACATTTTTTTGCAAAAGCAAAACTTTTCTCAAGTCTACTGCAAATCACAAAAGTTGGGACTTGGGGAGGAGGTCAAGACCTCAAGATTGAGAGGTCAAATTCTTTTCGCATTGTTCTCGTTGTGGCCGCTGCTACATAGAATGAAGGGATTGAGACGACACGCTTCATGTTGTCTTTTCTCATCACAATTTACAGTTTTGTCCAAGTGTCAATTTCGGAGAAAAGGTCACTTTGCAATCTTCCCTCGTCTTCTCTTTGTCCTTTTGTATTAGCCCAACCTCGTTTTGTCCAGAATGTCAAGGGGAAAATTGCGAGGTTTAACTGTTCAAATACTGCAGTACAACTACTACACCTTTTGTGGTATTACATACGAGTACTACTATTTGCCCCGGAATGCGACAAAACGTAGTAGAAGTCATCTGACATCACGGGGTTCAATCATATCCCAAGGGTCTTTACTTTCTTTCCCTACTTTTCTGTGTCATAATGCAACGAAACTAGAGGACCAATACAACATCACTACATTGCATTATTTGCCACACTACATTCAATAGGGCTGCCTGCCTGACATATTTCTGGCATGGAAAATATCATGCATCACCACATGTGTCATTGGTGGAGCTTGTGCTATACAACGTCGTTGCATTACCGAATCAAAAGGATGACAAATGACATTTCTAATACTTTTTTGGCTATAAAAAGTCATGTCTTGATATTTCTTACCTGTCCTACATTTCTGTAATCCAATAATCGTTCCAATAACCGAGTGACCGATTCGACGAAAGCTTTGCCATTTTCTCGCCAGACTGGGTCTTTTTGGGTCAAGTTATCCATCAATCTGAAATATCAAGAAAATATTGACTCTCTTATTTCCAGGCCTTATTTTTCTGAGCATAGAAGCCGAAAAATGGGCCTTTTGCCCCCTCGCCTCGTGCGAGAAAGCGAGCCAAGCCAAATAAGTCCCCTAGCAAATAATTGTATCTTACAACCATTTATTTTCTCACTTTATGGTATGGTATATAGTATACTATGTGCGTAAATGAAACGTTGGCGTGTGTAATGCATAAAAAGGAGACCATTATATTACAGAAAGGAAAAGAAAACCTTGAACAAAATTATCAATTCTAATCAGGAGAAAAAGAAGCCTTTTGCTACTACTTTATGTATTACTACAAAAAAGGAAGACAATGAAAACATTTCTGGAAATAGAAATAGACTTACGCATCGCTGAGAACATCACTAATGTGAAAAGCATTAGGAAAAGAAGAAGCAAAAAAGAGAGAGTATTTATAACGGATCCAAAAATGGCCAAGGGTTAATTTTACTTACATGGAACTGAACAAGTGTTTGTAATCCTCGTCACCTTTGTTCTCACTAACGAGGATGTCGAGCTTGTCAATCAACTCAGACTCAACCTGCAATAAATAAGAATAAGAACAATCAACTTGAAATTGACATTGCTCTCTAATAGTTTCTTAGGTCCCTTGGGATGGAAGAAGTCAGAGAAAGGCTTATCAAATCAATCAAAAGTCTTTTAGCAAATGTAGAAAAAAAGTGGATGGCAACAAGGTGGAAGGTGTCCGTGCGTGAAATTTTGTTTCCCCTTTCAGTCTTTTGTTTATATTGCTGTAGTAATAGTAGTTCTTGGGCCATCAAGTTTCACGATTTATGGGCCCTGATGTAGTACTACTAGCGTTCCTTCTACTCTACAGTAAAATACAATGTTTTCCTAACATTTGTCTACCCTTTTCACTTCTCAGTTTTAAGTCTTCTTAGGCAATAAACAAAAATGCAGTTTCTCAGTTCAGTGAAGTGAGCAACTCGTTTCCTGTGGACAAAATATGCATGGAACGCTAGATCAAAATCTAGACGAAAAGCCTTCTTCTTCTCAACTCAATTCTCATTTTAGAATTGCACTTTTTTGATCTTTTTCTGTCATCTTCATTTAACTCTTCAACATTCCACCCACAGTGTTTACAACTTACCAAAAAAATTTTCATTATAATCAACCATTGTAGTCAAATGGTTAGATGGCGCTAATGAAATATAGTCCCGATTTTCTTAGAATGAATCAATACAAAATGAGAAGGTTGTTTTTTTAGCTATTTTCACCCCCATTTATTTTTCAGGGTCTTTCTCAATCCATTATGAAACAGATGGCCCATTCTAAAAAGTAAATCTGAATTTTATGAGACTGAAGAATTAGCTAATTTTTTATGGATGGTGGGGCTGATTTTAAATAGCCCATTAAAACATCGTTTCTTTACTTTTATGTCTTTCATATGATGCCCTATATTTTGAAAGAAAATGGAGTACAGCAACGTCAGCAGCATCAGTAGTCAATCAAAATTCTGTGGAGATGATGCACGAAGTCAAAGTCGATTGACGTCAAGAAAGCAGTCAAATGTGAAAATCCTTGCTTCTTTCCTCCTCCGCATTACTACATCTGTTCCATACTAGATGTACTAGCCAGCTCTGCTATACACTGAATATAAATGGCCAACAATAATGCTCAAAAACAGCTTTTACTGTTGTCGGATTCTTTAAAGAAAAAAGATACGAAAAGCTGTCACCACTTGTCACCAAGAAATGCAAAGGAAAAAAAGCTAAAAATGCAGTCTGAATTTACAACTTGATCAATGCCTTTTAAACAAGGATACAGGAGGCAGTGTTTGTTTATTCGTCCAAGGCAAAAGTAATTAGAGAGTAGGTCTGTTTGCATGCAAATTCTGCATAAATAGACGCAGATGCAGCAACCTTGATACCTAGGGTGCAAGAATGAATTAGGTAATTATCCGCATTGACCAATGGCTGTCCAATGCTAATTAGCCTGTGGTGGCTTTTGTAAGATTTATAGGAATCGGAAGTTCGCTAAGCCTTGAATACATTTTGGTGTATTAGTCAAGGCTTCTCTGTCATGAGAGAGACCAGACCACAAAGGAGAACCCAATTATCGCCAGGAAAGAGAGAAAGTAAGTACTGCCATGACATTCAAGCATTTATGGCCTTCTTAGCCTTCACGACACGAACAGTACACAACAAGAAGGGATAGGGATACAAGGTTCCTTCTCCTCTTACTTTTTTGTGTGTGGGAGTGTGGATCTCAGACAGACACATTTCGTAACGCCTGCCACAGATGTAGACTGGATACACAAACAAGTTTTGCATGGAACTCTTTTTTTTTCTAAAGTCGCCAGATTGGAATGAAAAAATTCGTCAAACTTCAACGAATTTTTGTAACATTTATACAGGAGTGGAAAAATTCGTTAAATTGAATGAAGCTAGAATGTAAACAAACTTTCGCGACTTTTTTTTGTAACAATTAGAATGAAGTGGAAAAATTCGTCAAATTGAATGGAGCTAGAATGTAAACAAGATTTCACGCATTTTTGTAATATTTAGATCTAAAACTTGTTGGTTGTGACTTATTACAAGTTTTTGATGATCCAAAGCTTAATAAAAGTTAGGTGAGACTTGAGATACAGGGTATGCTAATGTTTTGAAAGAGTTTGTGGGCGAAACACTCTCCTCATAAAGTTTAGAGTTGAAATAGCTGAATGACAGATTTAATGGGAATACCCTTAGGCTTTCACAAAAATGTAGCCTACATTAGGGTCAATTACGTAGAAGCAAAGAGGGGTATGTGGATAAAAATCTTTGTACAAAGCAGCAGAGAATAGGGTTAACATCAGATTAAGAGGAAAACCTCAGTCTGGCTAAAAGAAGCGTATGCCAGGATCCCAGGGAGATTTTAGGCAATTTGTGAGGAGGGAAGAAGCAAAGTATGTTTTTAGTATAGGACCAAAAAAACTCAGTGAGTCAGGGAGGAATTGAAACAGGGGGAAAGAAGCGAAGAAGAAAAGTCCCAGTGGACCTATTTCTGTATAGGATCGGGGTTGAGTAGCTAGTAGGCTCTTTTTTGTTAGCTCTGTCCAAACTTTTCAATAGAGAGAAAGAAAGAAGGGGCAAGAAAATGTGCTGAAAAGTCGAATCTGACTTTTCGAATAGAATTAGCATCTATTTGGGAATTTCTCTCACGAAAATCTTTTTTTTTTTCTTCTCATGGATGCAAGATAAGAAAAAGCAGGAAAAGCAGTTAATTTTGCTGAAATAGCTAAAATGGTTGTCTCCAATTTAGTCCAATTGTCCAAAATTGGTCCACTAGCAGGAACCATGTAATTTGCTCTGCTGCTGTGCAAAAGTGTCCAAATTTCATTCGCCAGTTTCAATTCCACTCTAGCACAACTGCAACTTGAGTTTGAGGTTTTCAGCAGCTGCAAATCAAGATTAGACTGTTTGCCAACATTGTCATTATGAAGTTAGTTGTACTTCCAAGAAAGGGGAAGAATTTGGGTCTATGACAGCATAAGGGTAAATCTGGGCAAATAGAAAGTAATCAATAGTTATACTATGTCTCCTCCTCCTGCGACACTTTGAAAGGAGGCATGTGTCTGGAGATTTGTAAGCAAAAAACTGCATTTGGATGCAATTTATGTGTCTGATATGTGCTTCTTCTCTACAGTAGAAAGAGCTTAGCAATCTGCCTGCTTTTACTACTACTGACTGCAGTAGTAGCCTATGATATGTAAATTGTAGGCCTTAGCTAAAGTCTATTCACGTAGCACCAGTTTCAGTTGCATTTTTAGCTTCTTTAATAGGTGTGTATGCATAATTTCCTAAGCAGTAGTACCCTTTTTTGCTACTCCTTTTCTCAAAGTCCATTTCCTTTTGCAAAAAGGATCTTCGCTGCTTTTTTTTTCGAAAGCAAAAAGTTTGAAAACGAGACTGGATTACCAACTTTTTTTTTAACTCTCTTCAAAAGAAGTAAAATGTTGTCACCTTCCTTATCTTTGGAAAGCAAAAGAAATCCTGACTTTTCTTAATAAATCAAGATTATCAGATACATTGGCTTTGATGTCATAAATGTTACATTGGGAAGTTTGGTCAATTTGTAACATGACCTTTTTATGGTAGCAAACTATGAGACACCAGTCACGTATCAAATTCTTCTGTGTATGTCGGGGTTTGTGGTAGGGATTACATTTATTCGCTTCACGTAAGGCTTTGTTGGAGAAAGAAGAAAACGATCTGAATCTTTACTTTTCTAGCTCTACGAAAAAAGATGGCCCCCAACAAAATGAAGTTTCCTGCGGTAGAACGGGTTGTAGAAAAAAATTCTTTCTTTAGCATCCCCCTTTCGCCGTCCAATAGTGAAAACTTAGTAGGATACTACCTCCTTCAGTAGCCCAACCTACTTAATATTCTAGGTTAGCTCTCATTTACTTTAAGTCTACCTTGGTGGCGTTGGAGCTTGGCAATCCTTCTTGAAGAAAAAATTCTTAGTTTGCACTTTTTCTAGGCAGCCAATTCTTTAGTTTGTACCTAAAAAACCAACTTTTAAATCACAAGTTGTCATCCCAATATCTTTGATGACAGGGGAGAAAGTCTATTTGTCTTCCCTTCCCTAATCCTACCTTTAATGGTCTATTTCCATGTCTATGTCCCAAGGGAAAGAACATCTAAATTGGATATTGTCAAACGCTAGACTGCTTTTTATACCAAATTGAAAGTGTCAATCTGGACGTCGTGTCAATGTAACAGCAGCAGCTCTTTTTCTGCAACAATACTGCATGATGCATGACACTACTGACACACTTTTTGTTCAAAAAGTTGCAAGGAAATCACGACATCATCTACCTTAGTGTCTTACCTTATGAATGGAATACAGTCTTAACGTTTTGACATCACAGTCTAGAGGATTTTTGATGGCTTCCTCAGAAGAATTTAGATTAAGGACTTGAGATTGACCACCTTCAATATTGCTGACATTTTTCATGGAAGTGGAAACTCTTGATTGAGGCTCCGATCGATTCCTATGCCGCGCATAATGCCGGCCTAGACTCTGACTGTTTTTGTTACTTTGATTACTGTTCTTCAGGGTACGCCTCCGCGCCACTGGAGACAAGTGAAGAATGAGTTTCTCCATGGGAGACGACCAGTAAGACACTGAGAGGGCCATACTAATTGATCATAGTCCTAAAGTAGGGCCTCCAGACTAGACTGGAACTATAACGCAGTCTTATGAGAATTCTTGATAAGAAAAGTAGGCTATTGGTTTGCTCTAAATCCGGCGGGGGTAGAGCTTGCACACAAACTTTGACTGTTCAGATACACATAATACACACACATACGTACGCCCTGCGAGCGACCATCAAGGAGACTGAAGTGTTGTACTATCGCTCGTAAAAGCGCGCAGCGGCGGTGCGAACTCTCAGAGTTTGGGAAACGGCGGCGCTACTCTTTCCTTAGAGTCTACTACTGCAGTATGTATTACTAGAGTTCCTTGGCCTTTCTAGTAGTATGAGGCGAGGTTTGCACCAAAAAACTTGAATGTATTTTTTTGTTATTTCTATACAACAATATGGATAAAGCTGCATCAATATGCTAAAGCTTTCAAGACTGATGCAACGCCAGATTTTATGCTTTTTCCCATAAAATGTATTCCTTACATTTGCGGTTGTTGTTTTTATACATCAAAAGTCTCTTTGCCCCATAAAGTTTTCCTTTGGTCAAAAATGCATTCTAAGAGCTAGCCCAAGATGCATCTGAAAAAATCTAAGATTCTGCCGCTCCAGAAAATCATGTTCCAGCCTTTTATCCATCATCCTTTTCATTTCTCCAAAGAGGAGGAGGCCCTCTAGCCTTTGGGGGAATGACTGACGTTGAAGAGACAAAAGATTGGGCTGCCTGTGCCTGCTGGTCTGCTATTGCCATTGAGAGATCATTGACCCTAGAACACTACCAATCTGTACTAAAAATGCACTAAACAATCGAATAAAAAAGGTGCCATCATCACAACCAAAAGCACTTGGCCAGAATTGACCATCAATTTTCGCACAAAGGGATGAAAAGTGAGCCTTTTTCAGTTCAGTGGATGGCGATGCACATCAGCAACGAAGTAAAAAGGAAAAAAAGTTTCAATTTTCTGAGAGGTTTCCTATGCAGGTTTTCAGCAGCAGAGAAAAGAAGAGTGAATCATGTTCCTGAGCTCCTTGCCAAAATGGCACTAGACACAATCCAATTCTTTGGCACTTTTTTGCTGCCCAAAAATTGCATCGAAACTCTGCATCAGCTCAGCAGCACTAAGGTTACTTTCATCTACATTTAATTTCGCGTCAACATCAACGTTAAGTTATATTTTGACATCAACCAGTTGACAAATTAAGTTTTTAACGTTTTGACGTCAAAATAAATCATTACCCAAAAGAGAAGAAGAGACATTTGTAATTGGTCTGTTTTGAATAACGAGCAGTTGACATTGACGTCAAAATATATGAATCCAAATAAGTATCTTGACACCAACTTATTCCGTCAAATTGGTTGACGTCAAAATACAACTTAATGTAAAAACAAATAGATGAAACTAACCTAAGATGAAGTATATAGAACTTCAAAGCATCTCTTGAAGGCAGAGGAGCGTGTAGAGTTCTACAGCATACCTTTCAGGGTTTTAAAAAGCGTCCAGGAATGCAATAATTTGCCCTCTTACCCTCTCCTTTACTCACCCTCCTTCAAAAAGAGAATTCTCTAGTCCACTTTAGAAATCAGAAGAAGAACGAGGAGAGAAGTCCAAATGCGAAAATGCAAAATTGCAATTCTTGACTAAAAGGTCAAAACTTTTTTTCTTTCTGTGAAACAGAAAACGAATGCTGCAATTTTTTGTTTGAAAAAGAAGTAGGCGGAAAAAAACATAACTTTTCTGACAGTTTTGTCGTTAAAAATCGACATATTTCTTATTTGCATTTTAGAAAGCAGAGTATACAACAATTGCCATTCGGCTGCTATGCACTACTAAAACTCTTCTCATTTGTCCATTGCACAAACTTTTAATCTAAGCTATTCTTCATCATAAATCTTTGGAAAGCTAAACTCGTAAAAATACAAAAAATAGTACAGGAGGAGGAGGCAATAGAGATGTAAGGAATGCAACGTTGATGTAATGAGGTTGTAATTGTTCTTCTTCCGGCGTGACACGCCAATACACTCAGAATACATTGGAAATGTAGTAGTAGTGTAGAGATGATTTATTTCTGTTCTCAGCTACTACTGACCAGGTTTTTTTTAGAGTAGTAGTAGCAGTGTTGCTTTCACCCGAAAATGGAAATTGCTTTTGAGCAACTCAAGAAACTACAAAAGATTCCCTAAAGGCTTACAAAGAACATAAGAAGACAAAAAATGGCAAAGGATGAGAAGGGCATCTGAAAAAAAAGTTGACACAAATTGCTGCTGCACCATTAGAAGCAAGAGTAGAAGTAGTTCTTCTTGCAAAAAGGGTTGCAATGCACAAGTCGTGTACCTGGCATGACTAGAATGGTATATTTGTACTGCAATAAGGCAATGTCAGTACTTTTAGTGCAGGCAAATTACACCTCCCTTATTTGTCCCACTTTTGCATAAACGGAAATCCTAGACGAGCAAGAATGTGTCACACCAAGATAGAAGAAAACTAGAATGGAATTTTCTGCTGTTTCTGCAGTGACATCACACAAAGTCTCTCGTAATTTCGGTTGATGGCAAAGTCCACTCAGCAATCTGCATAATACATTCCAGCCTAGCCCTCGAAATCTCGATCTAACTTTCTAAGCAGCAGAGATAGACACATTCCTTAGTACTTTAGCAAGTGTCACAACACCAAAGAATCTTTCTTTATTTTTTTGGCTTCAAGGCAAAAGTTCACACGCGCCGGCAAGTATTACAAAGAGCTGCAAGAGTCAAAATGAAATGTCAAAAAGAATAGGAAGTCCCCTGAGCAATCTACAACCAAATAGAAAGCAACTTTGTTTTGAAAAAGTAAGGTGAAAGCTTGATTTATGTACCAAATTGACGCTACTACAACAAGACTTTTGCTTCATAGAAAATACTTAGAGTTACTAGCTGTAGGAAACTCATTTTTCATTCCCTTTTTTTAAGGCCTAGCAAAGCAACTTTGTGGTTCTATTGTGCTGAGACTATACAAAAGTTAAGATCTTCTTTCAGTATTTCCCTAGAGACTTGTCAACCCCACAAGCACAATTTGTCTTGAAACTCTTCATTAAAGAAAATCTGCAAAGGCCAATGTCTTCTTAGTGCAAGGCCAACTTTAGACAAAGTATTGACCTTGCTTACTATCTACTTACTAGGCCTCCTTTATAATGAAACAGAAAACAGATTTGGAAAGGTGTCAATTATAGCTTTTCATTCATTATGCATGAAGGAGTCTCTCCAGGCTTTCACCAAATAATTATTAAGAGAGTCAGTCATTAATTTGAATTTTCTTTGCTTCGATGGCACACAATGGCCTCTAGGTCCCTTTCTTTATTGGAGCCTCTGGCTGTATTGGAATAAGAGTCTCTTCTCTTTGTTGCTATCCCCTCAAGATACATTTTTGTAGCCCTTAAACCATACGAAGATTACTTCTTTCTCGTCAGGAGCCAATGCGTTGATGATCATCGTGCAAAGTCATTAAATGTGCGTGGAAAAGCGGATTTTGCGTTTTCCTCCTGAGAGCTTTTGTTCTCACACGCGAAAATTGCAAGGGGAACCATTAAAGGGAGGGAGCAATAATCGAGGGGAGAGAAACTAGTAAAAGAAGTAGTCATGAAAAAAAGCAGGTTGTAAATTATGATCCACCACAAAAAAAGGATGTTTTGCTCTTGGAGAAGGATCTCTTAAAATACTCAAAAGACATTATCGATTGGGCTTACCTGCTTGAAACTTCCTTTGGCTTTATATTCACATTCAAGTAAGTCGAAAAATAATGGGATGGTTGCCTTGCGTAGCTCCACTTCGGGAATCAAGGTCATTTCCAAAAAGGGTCCAACCATGCCTGAGAAGAAGAAGAAGCATAAGAAAGCCTGGGACACACACAAAAAAAAAATCAAAAAGGTCTTTGCTAAAGGCGTTCTTCGCTATTGTCAATCACTTTTCAATCACACAAGCTTTCTTTACTTGTCACAATTTCACGAAAGCAACATAAAACATTTAGGAATGTACATAGTAGTAGGAAAATAATTGATTGTTTTGCTTGAAAGCCTAGATTTCTTTTTAGCATGTAAATCTGTTGGCAATTCACAGAGGTTAAAAATCCCGAAAATCTGAATTTCGCTGGCAAATCTTGTAAAATGCGACTATTTTAGATGATTTTCAAACACTGTGTTGGAGGTCGAAAGCATTTACTATTTACCCCCCTACCCTACTTGAAGAGTTGTTGACGCTCTTCCGCTTCAATTTCCAAGGAAAACGTTACTTTTAGTACATATTTAGGCACGAGCAACAATAAATGAGTCGTGAATAGAGTCAAGAAGGTATGTAGAACAGACAAATCTTACCCGGAATAAAATGTAGCCTGAGGCTACCCAGATGTGACCAGAGTGACAATATCTGAAAGGCCATTTGGTGTCTCATATCTCCATATTGGTCCAGAACCCGCTGCTTCTTGCAGTTGGAGTACTTGTCCAGTTGCAGGGTACTTTGGGCGATAAAGGCCACGCCCAAGTGGAAGTAGACCGTCCAGGGCAAGCTATCAAAGTGGCCTTCATCACGAAAATAGGTCATTAAAGGTTTGGCCAAATCCTAGACAATGGAGAAACATCAGTAGTGCGAAAATGCAACCACACACACACACACGAACAAAAGCTGATGACCCAATTACTTTGATGGTCCATTTCTATCTTTACAAACCTGCAAGGTTTTCAGCAAGACGTTGATGGCCATGAATCGCATGGACGCCCACTCCGAGGGGTAAATATCTTTGTTGACTAACTCGTTGAACAAGTGGAAAATATTGAGGAGAAAGTCCTTAATGGCTTCCTTGGAGCCCAATCGTTCCCATAAGTGAACGAAATGTGGCTGCTCATCCATCAATTGGAACAGACCCAATAAACGGCTCACCAGCCCACCCTAAAAAGTAGTGCAAAATGATTATCATGATGTATAATGCATAATAATGTATACAGAACATACTACTATAGTGGATAAGATGTCCTTCTCCATGTTGATGAGCGTGTGAGCCAACGGTTGCATGATGATCTCAACTAATACATTAATGTCACGATGCACAGAATCTTGCTCATTGGGGTCACTTTTACCACTCAAAAATTCGATGATATCCCCCAAAATGTCCGAGCATAAGCGTAATTCTTCTCGACCTAAAAGGTGCATTTTTAGGTGCTCGCAGCAGGTGGGTAGTAACAGAGCTCGAGATTCGCTGTCTTGGAATATTTGACTTTTGACGACATGAGCGAGCGCTTTTAGTTTGGCGTTCATTAGTTTGGCATCTTTAGTGACTGAATCCAACATCAAAGTGACTAATTTGGCCAAGTCCAACGAAGACAATTCCTTGAGGAAGTTGGGATATGTTGAATGAATGTGTTCCAAAAATAGAATTTGTGCTGGTAAGATGGTTTCATAGGAGACTGAAAGCATTTTGTTGAAGGAGTTGAAAAGTAAATGAACGTCCATGCGAAATCCGTCCTCGTTTTGGCCTTGAGTTGCACGAGCAAACAGCTGACGACTCTGAACAATGAATTTAGATATGAAAGCTAGAGAACGGAAACACTTTTGGATGGGCTCTTGACGTTCTGTGCTTGTCACCAAGTCCGCACAATGTCGGACGCAGCTCAAAAGGCCTCTGAAATGAATCAAAAATGACACAAAAATATAGGTCCGAAAAATTCGTCAAATTGAAAGGATCATTTGTGTAATAGTGCAAAGCCACGTCAATTTGACGAGTTAAAAAAAACTTACTTGTAGACTAAGGCAGCAGCAAAATGTTTGTAAATGTAGGTGTCCAAAACAGGCTTGAATTGTTCGTATTTTGGATTCTCCAAGGAACTGATGATTGAGACTAAGACATGGAAAACTAATCCGGAATGAGGCGTTGAGTTGCCATCATCGGTAGAAAACATGGCAAATAAGGCATCCAGAATATCTTGCATGAATTTGACAATTTCATCCCCGCTTAAATTCATAATCTTGCTCAAATTATCAGTGACGTTTTGATTATTGGATTTCCAATTCAAAAGTCGCATTAAATCAGGGTTTTGTGTCAGTTTGGTTGAGACTAATTTGGTGATTATCGTCACATTTTCTTTGGCACTTCGCACAAATCCTTGACTCAATGTGACTTGTTCTAAGCTGGTGACTTCGTTTAATTTGCTTGGCATGGCTAAATAGATGGCACAATTTTCGAATTTACTCGCATCTTCACATTTGTACAAACATAGGGAGTGAGTACCATCCTTGACAGCTGTTTCGTCCATGTCCATCAAATGCATGAATGCGAAGCCTAAAATTAAAAAAAAAAAAAATCGTCAAATTGAAACAATCATCTTTGTATTAGTGCAAAACCACGTCAATTTGACGAGATATTTTTTTAAACTTATTTTTTGCAAAATGTGCAATTTTTGCGAATTTAAAAGAAAAAAGAATGTCATAATTACCAAGGAGTTTTTTGTCATTTTTGTCTTTGGCTGAACAATGTCTAAATTCCAGGCGTAGATGAGCGTTATAAAACTTATCAATGGGCATTTGCAAGCGTAAATTTTCATTCCAAATGGGCGAATTGTTATGGTATAAAATCGGCAGGGAAGCTCGGCTTTTTCCGCACTGTCCACTTGCGTAATAAATGCAATTTTCTACAATTTGGCCTTCCTGATCAATGACTAGACAAGTGATTTCAATATTTCTCGACCCAGTTTTGCCACTTTTATCAAAATTTCCACGCTCTAGAGTGATATACAAATCGTTCCGGATGTCTCCTGGCAAAATAACGTTAGGAAATCCAATTCTTCTCACATCCGGATTTGCCTTGGACAAGATTTCCGATGCTGAGGTTAACAATCTTAAATTGACTCTGATACATGAGGCTTGTCCTAAACCCGGTAAAGGACTCATTTTCGATGTACTTTTCTTGATAATTTGTTCATGCAAGTGGTAAAATTCTTTGTCTTCAATCATTTGTAATTTGGCTTCAAATTCAATCAACGTTCCTAATCCTTTGGTAATTATTTTTGAAATGTGCATGGCGGCTCCAGCATAGGGCCGACGAAAACATGTGGTCTTCTTTGATGAAGTCAATGTATTAAAACTGTTTATAAAAGAAATTAATTTAGTTCACTTCACAATTGCAATTTTGAACTATGAAATTTGCCCAAAAAAATCTTGGACCGAAAATTCGTCAATTTGAAAACAGTCACTTGTGTAATAGTGCAAAACCACATCAATTTGACGACATATTTTCTTTAAAAATGAAAGCAGAAAATAATACATTACCTATTGGTTTCGTGATTATTATTGATACCCATTTTGCCTCCGGAATTCTTGATGACGGTACAAACCAAATACAAGTCCCTGATTTGATCCAAAGTCCCCACATCCATAAACACAGCTCCTTCATGAATCACAGTGTAGACTTTTTCCGACACAAATTGTCCCTGGTCTTTTGACGAGAAAAGTGAAAAATAGATTTCCAAATCTTCCGAAGGATATGAAAATTCCACCAATTGGATATGTAAATGGTGATTGATTAATTTGCGTAGATCCCGTTTCTTTTCGATATGCGAGGCCAATCCGGCCATGGGCGGCCTCTCGCCCGGATGTAATAACCTCTGAGATGTCTCCATGTGCCGGTTAAAAACGTGAACGGCTGAAGTTTTTCTAGTATTCACGGCTTGGCCATCTACTTCGCGTGCTACAATGTCCAAGTCACACAATCTTGTTCCCAAATTGATTTTGTCAACAATTTTCGACTGGAGTTCACCGCGCTGTTGACTCGTCAAATGGCCGGAGATGAGTTGACGGCGCAACTCCAACAATTGCTCCATCAATTTCTTCAATTGATTGAATTTTGTTTCGTCGCCGTACAGGAATAGTTCGTGCCATAATTCTGTCCATTCGCGTAACACTTCGGCGGCCTCAAGACTCATTAAATCCTCTTCTTCTGGTACTTCATCTACATCTTCTTCCTCTGATGACATCGCTGTCATAGACAAACACCTGAAATTTTGAACAATGTCGATGACATTTCCGCTTAGCATATTTTCACAAATGACTGCTCTAGATTTCACAATTGTGGAGAAGCTTGTCAGCGGCAATAAACCGTTTTTTGCACCCATTTTTTCAAGGTGTTGTAATCTTTTCTGTGGTTGAATATTTTTCTTTGTGCTAGACTTGTCACAAATGTCACATCAATTTTAAGGGTTGTAAGCTTTATGAACAAAAACAAGAAAAAATGTTTTGAAAATCTTCCAATCTAAAATTGAAAGTGAACACAATATACATATTTATTTGGACAGGAAATGATTTTTGCAGGACAATTAAAACCATTCATTTTGTGCCGCCGCGCCGCTGACTTTGCGATCGACATGTGAATCATTTCAACCATAAATAGTTTTTTGTGGTTTTGAATCTTACCCATTGTAAACATTGTAAGGTTTAATAGCGACATGATTAGCCGGAAAAATCCCCGTTTTTTTCACTGGATCTCTTAAATTGTAGCCGCGAAACCATCCTGTAAATAAAAGAGCGTTGGAGGTAATTTCATGGGGCCAATTCTGCATCAAAATTTTTTTTTTTGAAAAACGTACCTGCATCTTCTTCAAGGATGCAAACGAGGTCTCCCAGCATGAGTTTGAGGCAATGCTGGTTTGGATCCTCACCCTTGTTGCCTATGGCTGCGGCCCCCGAGCCAAAAAAGTTGTAGACAACTGTAAATAAAGAAACACAAATAATCTTCTTCACACTTCATTTACATAATCAATCTTGAAACTTTTTTTCCTTTTCCTTCATTTTCAAGCAGAATATTCATGTTTTTGACGGTGTTTGAAAATGGCACAAAAAATTCTCGGGTTTCAACCAATGCGAGCTGAGTGAGTTTGTATTGTTTTGGCGCGAAAATTGTTACTTCACAAAAGAATGGATGAGACTTTTTGGCTAATTTCAAAACACTGTGTAAGTGCACTAGAAATTTGGTAACACCCTGACACAAAATGACCGAAAAAGAAATGGATGCACTTCTCCTCTCCGTGTAAGTCTCATCTTTGCATGTCACTTCCTAATAAGATTTTCCAAGCAGCAGCAGGCCTAAAGCAGATCCTCCAAAATGGCCTTTCAGCGAAAAAATCGTAATACCCTCATCTTCACCAAGAGGTGATGCACGAAATTCACCATACATACCGTATTTTAAGAAATCCTAACATGGAACTTCAATTTTTTCTACAATTCTAAAACTTAACTGTCTGTCTATCTGTCTGTTGTCAAAACCCTTAAAATTGTGAAAATTTGCATTCTTAAAATCTATCGGGTGTCCTTACATGTTTTGGATAAGGATTTAGCAAAAAAATCTCTCAAAATCACAAAATGACGAAAAAATTCGTGAAAGTTTGTTTACATTCTGGCTAAGCACTACATAGTGCAGATCTCCCTTCTTTATTTTCAAAATTCTAACTTCGTGGCTTAGAGATTTTCACTAAAACTTGTTGGGACACCCTTAATAATTTATTATTCTACATTATACGAGCGAAACGAGCATCTGCCGGAGGCTACGCAAAAGAACCGAAAGCGATCATATTTTGTACTGCAATCAAAAGAAGAATTGAAAGGTCGTTCAATTGGCTGATGTTCTATGTAAAATCTTATGAAATTGTTTTAGGCCGAATTTCAAATTTCATGGCCCATTTGTTGGCAGGGGGACAAGCCTATTCTTTGTAAATGCATCAGCTTCATTTTCGTGACTGAAGTGTTTATTTGTTCGCGTTGCGCATTGAAAAAGGCAAGTGACATGTTGTCTACTAGTGCCTCGCAAAATTATTGAGGTCACTGTGAAGATATTCTCTCCACTCAAGAGCAAATTATGAATGCAACAAGTCTAAACGGAAGTGAGTACTAAACTCTTCCTCATCTTAAAAGGCTTGAAAAATCATTTGTTGAATTGAGATCATCTTTGAATTTCAAATATAAAATCAAATCGGAATTTGGAAGAAAACTGATGATTTACAAAATCCTATATTAGGGAAAATGGATTTATTTTTTGACAATAAAGTATGTATTGTAATTCGATAGGAATTGGGAAAATTGACACTAAAAGAAGCAATATTTGACAGAAAATTGTTGGAATTGTATAAATCGAGGAACTTTGAAATTGTCAGTTTGTATTTTCCATTTAGTTTTCGAACTTCGAAGCGCAAACATTCTAAAAGTAAGTTGGCAATATGAGTAATGAGGGGCCCATTTTTGTATACATTTTGAAGGAAATCAAAGTACTAAACATCCTTGAGTTTATTGATCTAAAAATCCCGTCGGCGGCAAAATCAAGTCGAGAAAAGCAAAAAAATCTGCAGATGAAGCAAAAACATATTTCAAAATAAGAATTATACTAACGAGGCCGCCACCCATGAACATTACCATTAATCCAAAATATGTGAAACGAATTCGTCTCATATTTGCTGTATTATAATAAACTTTAGTTCTTTTGCAGAACTCGAGGCACAATGATGTGTAACACATTCATTGTCGCCTTCGGTTTTCTGTTTTCTGTTCAAGGAATCTATTTACCTGGGAAACCAGAAGACAAATTGAAAGCAATGTTGCCATCAATTATGAAGACAACTGAAGAGAGGCCACAAATGCAAGCATCGTCAATTGGCGGAATTGACAGTTTACCCGATTTTCCCGATTTTCAAAAAATCCCAAATGCGCCAAAACCTGCAGAGGTAATTTTGTTTTCTTTCCTTTGAATTGTGCCTAATCTATCATTTCAGACCCGACTTTTGGACGGGGATTTACCTGCTTTGAATGCAGGAGACTCACATAATGATCAAACCAATCTTGAAGATCAACTTCAAGTCTTTTACGAAAATCTGGAACCTCAGATTCCCCCATCAGAATTGTCTAATGCAAATCCACCATCAGGAGGATTTGAGATTTCATCGCAAGGAATGTTACCAAGGATCGGAAATGCACAAATATCTGAGAGTAGCGGCGGAAATGCCAAGAAAAATCCTTCGCTACTATTGCCTGCCTCTTTACCCACAATCAAAATTGTACCGGCAATTTTAGAAGGAGGCGTAGAAGACTTTCTAGAAGAGACGGAAACTCAACCAATCCAAGGATGCACTGAAGGGTAATTTGTCATGAAAGGAAACCGATATATGTAACAATTCTTTTCTTGACTTAGATTTATTCCCAATGCGAAATTCTTTGAGGAATATGAGGATGCCAAAAGACCTTGTTACAAACAAGTCTGTTATCCAGATAAAAAATCAGGATATTTTTGGCAAGAAAGATTTCAAAGCGACAAATGTTGCAAACATGGAGAACATGAAATTATTTATGGCAGCGAATTGGTTTTGGGAAATGATGATACTTGTCGCAACACTGTCGTCCAATGCGATCAACCTAACGATGAAGAATCGCCTTTGGTTCCCATAGTCATAGTAAGCTAAAATAAGCGGTAAAACCAATATACATAATTTTTCGTATAATTGTCAAAAAAATCGTGAAATTGGTTGATTCACAAGCGGAGTAGCATCATTGACGTGACAATTTCACGAGATTTTTCAAATTTTTTTTTTTTTTTGCGAAACGACAATTTTTCATGATTTTTTTTTCAGGTTGGTGAAGCCTCTTGTTGTGTCTTTAATGACATGATATTAGAGCCCAACCAAAGCAAGACAGATTTCCAATCATGTGGCATTGTCAAGTGTCTACTTACGCCCGAAAACGGACCAGAAATCATACACGAAATCTTGTACCCTGACGGATGTTGCAACATTGACGAAAATCTCGTTGAAGAAGACGGAATTTTTGAAACGGCCAAAGGAACGTTTTTATGCCACAACGGCGAGCCAGTCAAAATCGTCACCGAAGATTCCGTCATGTCTGCTTATGAGGATTTAATGGGTGGTTCACCAATGTCATCATCAGGTTGAGAACTGATTTTAACTTATGTTTTTGCAAAATGTTACTTTAAATCAAAACAAAATAGAGATTACCACTGCAGTTTGACGAGAATTTTTCCCTACTACTTTTTCGAGCTGATTCTCATTTAGGTCATGATTATGATGATTATTGCTCTACTTGTCACACGGATTTTTCCAATCAAGGAGAGTTTCGAGATATGGTACAGCTCGTCAATGACTTCATCAGACATGAATCTATCAAGAAAATCCATTTTGTCCTTATGGGAAACGAGGCGGCGCATAAAAGAACGACCGCTGCGCTGGCTTCGCAATTCAAGGATTCCAAGGACTCACAATTCCAATTCTTTTTGACCTACTATTCCTTTCATGAAGATGGTTCAGCCTCGTCCTTTTATGACTGGAATCACCAATGTTCAGCAGATAAATGCCAATTAGTCAATGCCATTTTGACCAACAATGACTTTGAAGATGATTTGCCGGACAGTTCAGGTTTTGCTGGATTTGCTAATGCGGCAGATTTGGGCATTGTGACGTCAATGCAAAGTATGGAAAAATTATGTCCAAGTAGTTCTAATTCCAATCATGCTGAACATCTTTTTGTCTTTTTGACACCGCCTGGTGGACAAAGTGAAACAATTGATTTTCCTGCCTCTGTGGTGGAGAAATACTTGGCGTTTGGATGTAAACTCGTCTCATTCACCTTTAGTGAATCTTATTTCCGAGCTGCGATGCCATTTGCCAGTAAGAATGAAAATGGTCGAATTATGGCATTTTTGGTGGAAATGGACCAATTAGCGGAATTCAGTACTTGTCTTGGAAAATGTTCCTGTCCTATTGTAGAGACTGAAGATTACATTGATGCTTGTGGTAAGTCAGTAACAAAAAAATGTTAAATCGTATGATTTGTTTACATTTTACTTAATATCCGCAGGCATTTCACGAATTTTTCGAGTAAATTCTTTTTTTGATTTTTTTTTTCAGTGGCCACTTTTCAGTATAGATATGACCTGAATAGCCAAATTGAAATGAAAGATACAGACTGTACTGAAGACAACTTTTTCCCATTACAAATGGATGACACATTGGTAAAGTTTTCCCAAGATGAACAGGAAACTAAAAAAGATGATTCAACATTGGATAAGTTGAAATTATGTCTAGACCAGCAATTTCGAGGCAACGTAGACACTGCAGAATTCAAACTTTGTAAGGAATTATTGAAGAACTGAAGCCTCCTTTCATCAAACCCTAGTGTTTTAAGGAAATCTAGTAAAATAAGGGATTTAGAGAGTAAGCTAAATGAGAGGGTCACTCACTTTGTAGTTTGTAAGGAATTTATAGAATTGTAAGGGATACAATAAAATACGCCACTGCTTACTTACCTACACCGAATTTTCTTTCTTTGGGGGTCGTTGTCCAAGTCATGCTGGATTGCTGCTGGTGCAATTCACTCATCTGGAAAAAGAGAGACATAATAATCAGTGGAGAGACACTTTTTTCACTCTTCTTCTTCTGTCATCCTTTTTTACTATTTCTAGAAGTGTCATAGACCGTTGACTACTTTTGTCGTCATTTAGAAACACACTTTGCCATAGATTCTAATCAGCAAACATCATTTTTTCCCAAACAAAAATTGTCTGGGATTGTTTATTTGCGACGATATTTTCCCGGTCTGACAACCCTTTTTGCAAAGAATTTCTATTCGTATATTGTACATTTTGAAGAGGGGAGAATCTTTACTGGAGAATCTTTGCAGAAAATGTGAATTTTTCAACAAAGAAAATTGCGGCCAAGACGACTTGAGTTGTTCATGACAAAAGAAAATCCTAAGAAAAGGTGCAATCATCCATTCATAAAAAGAGTCAGCAAAACATCCTTTATTTTTTCACCGGAAAATCCCAGTGTGATTTTTAGTGCACTACTTCTTTTACTACAGTAATAGTGCAACACATGGCCAGTCCAATCAGTGTTTCATGAAGAAGAATGACACCATTAGGTTAGAAGGGGGAGTCAGAGTCAGTCAGTCACATATGCTAAATTCAATGCCTCTACTGGGAGCAGCAACCCCCAATTTTTGCTATGCAACATCCGTAAACAAACGCTGCTAACCTAATAAATTCTAGTAGCCCAATTAAGGGAGGGGAAAATAGGGAGGCGGGCAATTTTTGTGGGAAATTTTTGAAAAGTCAATTAGATGAGATGGGGAAAAAACAAAAAAGATAAATGTCACTTGAAAAGTAAGAACGAAAATGCTTAAGCCAGTGACTTCATCTTTCATCACTTCTCGTCTTTTCTTCTGTCGTCTTTAAAATTGAGAACTTCTCTTTAGTTCACCATTCATTTTAACGTTTTTTTAAGGGTCTGAGCAAGGCAAATATTTGTTTCTCTTGATGGGATGGGATGAGTGGATTTTCTAAGATAAATGAACGCTCATTTTCCAATACATATAAAAAGTTGAAAAATTGTCATGTTTGAGGAGAAGAAAATGGACAGCAAAATGCTCATCATTCCAAGTAGGAAGAAAAATGTGGGGGAAGCGAAAATTCAACAACAATCTTTTCAGACTTATTTGTGAATGAATAATTCGGGAAATGACTTGACAGAAAAAATAGGGAAACTTTCACGGATTTTCCCGTTTTGTTTTGAACTCCTTTATTCTGGTCACCAAGAAGGGGAAAAAATTCAATTTTTCTTGAAAAGTAGACGAGCTGCGGATAGATGGGAAATCTGATGCTTTGTCCTCTTCAGCTTCAGTTTTGTCAAGGGTAACCGAATCGTAAAAATATTTCGTTCCTTTGCATCTGATAGGAGGAGGCAACAACACCTTGGATAACATCATTGAAATATCTTGTCAAACCGCCAAGCCAGTTTTTTATTGTGTGCAATAAACTCCCCGACTTTCATTAGTAGTGTTTGGCTTCAGTCAAGGAGGCATTAATCTGCCGTGCGCTTCAATCAGACACGGACACCTAACGAGGATTATCCTTCGAAATCTTCTTACATAAGAAGACAAAGTGAATCTATTTTTGCAGAGTTGTACACAAAAATATTACTATAGACGAGTATTATTACAAAAGATTGACAGATTTTGCACAGTAGGGTGAAATATGAGATATCCAAGGAGGGTCATAAAAAGGGATGAAATGACTACTACTAAGTGAAATAAATATCACGTCAAATGACATGGGTGAACTACACAAAGAAAACGAGTTTTGGGGCTTACCTGTCAACAGTCATAATGATTTGTTTATTATTGTTGCACGTTTGAAAGTTGAAACACACTTGTTCAACGTTGAGTACTTGAAACTTGACAAAGTCCTTCTTGTTCATGAAATAATTGGTGAGTTCTGTCAGCCAGCATCACCAGCAGCATCGGTCAGAGCTGCTGTGGCTTGCCAAGCACTGCTCGTCTTCATTGGCAACCTAATTGTTCCAAAGAGTGACGTTTGTCCTGGACTCACACTCAACTACTGAGAACATCTAATGATGTTGAAAAACTGAGAAGAGCACTGTGTGCGCGAGCGCTCTACTGACAGAACAGCAGCTTCGCATGACTCACTAGTCTTATGGACTAAACTACAAAGACTTGTTTTCTAGTAGGAAAGTGGATGAAAGGTTGTGTAATTTATTTTTCGTTATTTTCCGTTAAGTTTAATTTCTCAGTAATTTGCGTACATCGGAATTCAGAAATCCGTGAAAAAATACCGTCAAATAAATTGACGAATTCTTTAGACAATTTTGACGGACTTTTGAATTCCTTCAAAATTGAAAGGTGAGATATTTTCATTTGAGAACCTTTTCGGCTAAAAATATTTCAATTTCAGATGGACTTTGATATTCGAAAATCCGTGAAAACTTACCTGAGAGCTACGGATCAATTTCCGAAATTGGAATTTGAAGAAATCCAGGGGAAGCAATTGGTTCATCATGTTGTCAAGACAGACCTCGTCAAACTGATTAACGATGATCGTAAGACAAGTTTTCAAAATTTTAAACTAAATGTTTACATTGTTACGTTGGGATTTGTGAACTTGTTACTTTACACATTTTATTTCAGTTAACTTGGCCAAATTCATCTTGGAAGATGACTTGATGGTTGACGAAACCTTCAAGGATGTGATCGAGGATGAACTCCGTATGACTTACAAGTTCTACGTTCAAGTAAGTTTCTTTTCTACACTTTTAAAGCAAGCTCTGGAAATTCGTATGTCATATTGAGCTTAAAAACATGTTTCGCGTCAAATATTAGTGTCTATATTTATATGATTATATCAGTTAGTGATGAAAGCCAAAAAATACACTTTAAAAAAGGCCGCAGCAGAAATCTGATATCATGTTTTCGCGCGCACAATTTGAATTTTGCACCTGTCCGTCCGTGTCGGCGGTCACCAAAACAAACTTTGCTTGTCATTCACTCTGCCAAGAAGCACTTTTTGCTCTGAAGCACTAATAAATCTGTATGAAGAAGAAACTAGAAAGGAGCTCTTGGTCTTTTTAACCTTTACATATAGAGCCTTCTTTGTTTGTATTAAAAAGGCCATTGTTCTTTGCAACAAAGGATCGGAAACAGATATCATCCAACAGTCCACAAAATAATCCATACTAACAAAGAGCGATTCAGTGATATTGATCCAACAATGTCAAAGCCAAGCCAAAACTTAGCATCTGCCCAGGTAAGAACAAAACTTATGACCACTTGTGCCTGTAATTTGAAATCCAAGTTGAGCCATTTTTAGTATTCAACACGATGAGTGACACAAATAGCGACACGGACATGGCTGAATGCAACGGGCGTTTCACTCCTCCGGATGGAGTAAGTGAAGAACAACAAGGACACATGCAAGAGTGCCTAAAATCCCAGCGAGTGCTGCAAGACGACGAGCTTTTGCGTTTGAGTAAACGCGTTTGCAAAGGCAAATGGCGGCAATTGGGAAATTCACTCAAGTTCAACTTTACTAAATTAGATTCATTGGCTCATTCCGCTGCTGCTCATGCTGGCGGAACAACAGAGGAGACGGAAGAACAAGATGCAGTGCACAAAATGCTTCTGGATTGGGTGGCATGGAAGGGTGACAAGGCCACTGTCGGACGCTTGGCTAAAGCTCTTTTCTTGAACCAGGAGTGGGAAGCCATTCAAAGTCTCAATCCGTGATAATTTCAGTATTTCAGGCTGCTTTGCTATCTAATAACTATTCTAAATCTCGAAATACATGTTTTGATAACACATCAACACCGTCATCTTTATTTAGCAACGGCAAATAGCTCCCAAGGGAGCAATGCAGAAAGTTATAGCATAGCGGAAATGAAGGCAAAACTTCCTAATATTTCTTAATTAAAGAACTCCCGAAAATTGCCCTTTCAAGCATTTTTTCTTCTTCTTCTTCGTCTAGGTTTGTGTGAAAGTTGAGCTTCTCAACTTGCCTAGGCACGTATTTGACATCAAGCACCACTTAGATTTTCCCGCAGCCTTTAAGGCATCTCTACCTTTCGTCTTTCATGGGAAATTAATCGGGAAGCACCGAAAAATTCAATTTCCGTAAGCCATCATGATTGGATAATTTTCTGCTTTATAAAATACAATTTTCAGATTGACTTCACGCTATTTTTGCGAAAATCAAGATTGTGTTGCTCACCGAAAAGGCTACAAGGAGGATGTTCCCTATCCCAACAAGGCTACTGTATAACTATTTTCAGAGTTTTTTTTTTTTTTTTGCTGCAAATACTTTTCAGTTTCTTCTTTCAGGCTCTCCAACGTTGCAGGTTTTGCCAAACTCTTATGCAGGAAATCCTCGAGGCTCGGCAATTGTCGCATTACCTTCTGGCGGATTTTCAACTAAAACAGAGCTCAGATTTGATCACTTGCAAAGTTATGGGGGAAGCGGAAATTGAAGAATTGGCGTTGGGACAAACGTATGAAATTGTTGCTAAAGCCATTGATGGCAATGTCGACTATTACCAATGTATTCATTTGGAACCTTTTGAAGTTCCATTGTTGAAATACTTCGATGGATCTATGGAGCTAACATCGCCTTTAGCTGGAATCTTCAAGACATTGTGAGTTCGGCTCTAAGTAAATTAGATCGATGACAAAACTTTTTTACTTTCCGTAGTCATGGTTGTCCTTGGTCTTTCGTTCATCACTTGGCCTTACAACTTGGCTCGCACGTGGCTCCTCAAGGGACCTTTCATCACCTCAAGTTGGGATTACTTCTGAGTTTGGCAGCTTCCAAGACAGATCCAGAGGTTGTAATACAAAAATTTTGCTTGCTTTTCCGGATGATGCTGTTGCAAAGTGCGCAAAAATCACTCTTTCTATTGCTAAGAAAAATTTCCGGGAAATTGAAAGGTCCATTGTGCAAATGTGATTTCACGAGAAAAATTGCAGTTAACTTCCCATAGTAGAAAAACACTTTATGGCAATTTTTGAGTGATTTATGCTTACTGTGCTGTAATGAAATAGCGTGATACGGTCCCATTTGGGGACTTTGAAAAAAAAAAGATAGCATTTCCTCGGGAGTGGTGTGCTTTCACAAGCAGTTTCAGAAAAGTAGGTCACTACCCAAGCAAGGTTTTGATGCATGATGGCCACCAACTGAAACCATAACAGAGAGAAACTTTTTCTTCTCCTTTTTTGTTTCAAATCCCATATTCTAATGCATTTACTAGGATCCAGTGCTTTTGCCAGTATTAGTGGCCAAGTTGGACGACTCTGAATTCCCGCTTGCCATTATGCACTACGCCCTCAGTCTCATTGAGGATCCTCAGCCAATTCTTCATGCTGAAGCTTCCGCCCTTACAACCCAATTGGACCGAAGAGAGGCCAAAGTCTATAGCGGAAGTCTACTAAGGGCCAAGGACACCATTTGCTATCTCGGCGACATGACAAGGTTCAAAAAGGACACTTTGGACTCCATCAAATCAGGTAGTAACAGAAAGCACTATGTACTAAAAATATACTTTGTTGCTAATTGAGGCCTGATTCTGTTTGTTATAGTCCTGGAAAGTGGACAAATAGTGGTGCCGCCGACTGAGGATCAGGCCATGTGTTATCCCTTAATGGCGACAATTTGGGGACATTGTTCCACTTCGAAGAACGGCAAGGCCAAAGGAAAAGCGGCCAGACTCAACCATTTCTGCCAAACCATGAAACCTTTTGTTGAGTACGCCGCATTAGTAATACATACAGAATTACATTAGTAATGTACTAACATATCTCAATGTATTTTTAGTGTCTTTGGTACTGTTTTCCTTTGTCACGAGAGCGAGGCCGACACTCCAGCCCTTATTCATCATTTACTATCTCAAGCCATGGGAAACCAGATTAGTGATGCAGACCAAGAATTTCATCTAGGTCTCAAACTGCTTTTACAGCAAGTACGGCCTTGCAGCCTTTCGGTGGACCCCGAAGCTTTGCTTTTGCTCAAGAAGTACTTTGTGGGCAGCCGTCGGGCAAGGAACCTTCATGATCACGGATCAACTCAAACTCAAGACAACATGCCTCTACGTGCACTGCAGACTTTGTAAATAAGTGCATTTATTAGAAAACTTTTTTGCTACTACTACTAGCTGAGAAGTGGCCTTTTAATTTCCCCTGCGACTCTGGCACTAGATTTCAGTCTAATTGTGACTTTCTCCTCTTAGGACCAGTATGGCGGAAAGTCACGCCAAACTCTCGATGAGGTCGAAAGTCAGCATTTTCGATGCCGTGGCGGCCATCAAGATTTATGAAGAAAATATGGTCGACCTTCATGGGTCCTCAGCCATGATTTCTGCTACTCAAGTAGAGGACGAGCAGCAAAATTACAATGAGCAAATGATTTCCTTTTGGAGTCAATTAGAAAAGTCCTTGGAACATTTGGTCGGGGACTTGAGCGGCCTCTTCAGTAACGCCTCAGAGACAGTCACCGAAGAATAACAAGTGTGAGTGAAAGCTAGTATGACACTTCAGTACAACATCTGTTGAAACGTTCTTTTTTTTCCCTTCTTGCACTTGTTCTACTCTATCTCTTGAAGATCCCAACCTATGCAGTCATGTGATGATGTCAAAGAATCCCTACGTGTCTAATCCAACTGCACTCCCAAGAAAAGGCATCACTGCATCATCAAGAAGACAAGTAAATATTTTATGCATATTTCATCATCGTAAAATTAATTGTTTTTCCCCCTTATTACAGAATTCTTCCCTCCTTTCTAATACGAAATCTGAATTGAATCCTGAATTGAAATACATTCCAAGATTGGATAGTGTGACTAAGGTCAATAGAAGCCCAATATTGACTTACACACCTTCTTCTTCATCGAGTGCTGCTATTCCACCTTCTTCTACGAGTCGAAAGCAACTTCCTCCACCTTCGGAGTTGGATCGAAACGACCTCAAACGAATCTCGCTAAGGAGCCGTGCATTTTTGCGGTAGCCGTCCTCGAAAAGCACTTGACCTTCGGAGGCCTTTTTTTTAAGTTGTCAAGGCCATATTTCAAAAAAGTCAGCCCCTTTTTCTGACAGCAGTTTTCACATACATAAAACACACACACACTGCGGAAAAAGTCAAAAATATGATGTTTATCTATGTGTTCAAAAACACGAAAGGTCTAAAAGGTCTTTTGAAGGCCTTTATTTACGGCCTTGAATGGTCATTTTAGATTTTCAACATTTATTAATAAAAGGCTGGTGCATAAACTCGAGGCCGTTCTGCAAAAATGGACGGTTGATCATTCAACACTACAGAGGTCGTAAAGGCCAAAGGGCAAATCATCCCATTTTCCAAGACCCTCCGGCTACAGTTAGTCCCGCAACTCGTGTGTCCGGAGTACAAGCAAAAATCTTAAAAGAGAAACTTGACTTTCATCAACAGAAGACAGTGACAAGAATAGCAAAGCCTAAGATTTATATATCAAAAGCTGAAAACAACAGCCTTCAAAGGTCTCTTTGAAAATTCCAACTTTGATACATCAAAACAGTTTATTTTATCTTCATTTGCAGGCTTGAGGAGACAACTACAATGATGCAAAATGGAAGAAATAGGCCACGTGGGACTTCGCCTCGCCCTTCCCCTGCCTCCTCGAAGGCTAAAGTGGCGCCTGCGAGTCCAAGGCCTCCTCCATCAAGGCCAAGGTCAAATAAGGTAAGGCTTCTCTAAGCTATTAACGCCGCATCCATCTTCTCTTCTATGCCCGCCAGTCTGTCTAGAATTTCTCTTAGCATTTCCATTTCCTTCTTCCACCTCTTTTCTGATGCTCTTGAGAATGAGAAGGCCTCAGGCATCTTTTGAGAATGTTGATGAAGGCCAGAATCCTCCTCTTGTTCATCCACATCAGCAGCTGAAGCCTTGTCTGCTGCTGCCGCTGCTGTGGAATTTGATGGCAAACTCAGATAAACTGTGGGCGAGCGGTTGTAGTCGATACCAAAAGAACCTTTATCCTCGCGTGCAATAACCTAAAAATTGGTAATTATTTGTGCATAGAAGGTTCCCCCAAGAGACTTTTGTGATTATTTGCTTTACACACTCTCCTAAGTGCCTTTAAAGGCATTATTTACAACTACAAATGCACTGCCAAGCTTTTGAAAGGACTCAATATCAATAGTCATTCTGACAAATGGCATTGCTTCGAAATAATGAAAGTAAAAATGTTCAAAATGGCCAAATGTAGATTTTAAGCGCAAAATTCCAATATATTTGCTATGAAAACACTGAAGACATCCATCAAGTACTAAGCCTTTATAAATAGCTCAAGAGGATTAGTACAGTATTCGGCAATTCGGCATGACGATTTGACGTCAAAATACACCGTCCAAAAATACCTCATTTTAACTTGTTCAAGGATGGACTATTTTAAACTTTGTTCTGTTTTAATCAACGTTCCTCAATTTCACGGAATAAAAATCATTTTTGGGTTTACCTGAAATGCATAGGTTTTGGCCTTTTGCAAACCCCGAACTGTAAATTGTCTGTCGGTAGGTGGTAGCAATTCAGAAAGGCTGTAATTAGTATGATGTCCTGAAAGCCACCACTTGACACGAAAGTTGTCTGTGCAATCTCGACCCTGGCCTCCTCCAGCATTGTAAATGATGTCTGTCCAATCAACAACCACCGAATCAAAAGTTTCTGCTCGTATCTCAATTTCGGGAGCTCCAACCCACTGCGGATTGCCAACGTAGCAAAAAGCCCAAGATCCTGCAAATCCAAAGAAATCTCATTATGACCGAATGCTACATCTAACGAGAAGCCAAACTTTTATAGCGGGGAAGGCACAAAAAAACCTTTTTGATTTGAGCAACTTTACACTAAATTGACCATACCTGAAATGTAAACAAAGTTTCACGAATTTTTTCATGAAAATGTCATTTTGAATTTTCTGTCAAAAAATTCGTCAAAATGAAAGGAGTTTGCCTAATGAATATAAACACAGTTTCATAATTTTTTTTTGATGATTTTTCAAAATTGACCAAGTCTAAAAATACACTTGCCTGGAACACTGCTTGCAAAAATGCAATGAGTGAGAAGAAGGACGAAAAGTCTGCTTCTATTTCTGGTCTCAATAGAACCGAAGAAGCAGGAGCCGAAGGCCTTGAATGATGCATCGGATGACATCGAAGACATTATTGACTGGGCTGATGAGGAAAGTGTAGCCAGAAATGTTGTGTGCCAACTGCCAAGGGCCAGGCATAAAACGTGACTGAAATGGGTAGTCTGAAGAAGATGATGAAAGAACATCAAGAAAGAAAGGCTAGAAAACAAAGGCCTTTATTTGCTACTATCTGAAGGCCACTTTTTTGGCCATGTTTCTCTCCTATATCCTAATTGAAGCAAAAACAGATGATGATGGGGAAAGAAAGATCTGTCCATCAGGCATCATTACTGATGATCTACCTTCATCTTCTTGAGCTTATTTGTGTTAATGATGACTTTAGACTTTCCGTGGAAGTCAAGAGAAAGCTACTGTGTAAACATATTTTCTTCTCCAGTGAACATCGAAAGATGAAAGTTCTTTTGAAGAAAACGATATTTTTAGTGATGCTAATTGGTGAACTAAAAGCACAAAATTACTTAGATGCACAAAATCTGACGGACAACGAACAAAGGTAATTGGCCAAATTCAATTTCTTCATCTTTTTTATGGAACCATTTCAGTTTACTGGATGCTGAAGATGAAAGCAATCTTACCACTACAAAAGAAGAAGATATGGGATTGCAAAAGTCACTTTATTTAGTGTTTCAATCCAACCAAGGCTGTCAAAAGTTGACATCAGAGTTGATGCAAAACTTGGGCCCGCCTGCCGGTACGTCCATATGTACCGTACTACATACTGAAAATACAATAAAAAGAACTTTTTTTCCACAAACTTCCATTTTAGACTTTTCCAACTTTGGTGATTTTGCCAATGCTGGAGAAAGCAGCCCAAACTTGACTATCTATTCGGTTGAGCCTGGCAGCTCGGTGAATTTGACATGCTTGAGTGAAGGCCCACATAGATGGACGTCGACAGCTCCGCAATTTACCCAAAGCTTGGACAAAGCCTCTACTATTGTAGGCATTTTTTATTGCTTTTCTGCTACCCAAGATACAGCTACGTATTCTTTTATTGCTACCGCAGATACATGAAGACCTTCAGGAGGTGGCGCAGTTTCTGGACCTGCTTCCAAATTACAATTTTGGCAACATTCACTACTACTCTACTTTGTGGATCAAGAATGCATCGTACATGTAATCATAGCAGATACTTTTGCGAAAGAAATGCAGTAGCATGTACTAGCTATCTAGCACTTTATTTATGTACTCTGTCACTATTGCAGGCATGTGGGAAAATACTCTTGTCAGCCAGCTCTGAATCTACTTGAAGACGAAGAAGAAGATGGGTTCAATGCAACCGCCAGCATACTCTATTTGTATGTCTATGACAGCCTCCATCCACCTTCGGTTCCTTTGAAAAAGAGACAGAATGTTATCAGCTATGAAGGCACTATCCAAAAGTTTCCTTTACTTATTCCCTGCCGACCATCCCATCCCGATTTCAAAGTGACGTTGTCTAAAGAAAACGATAAATACTTTACGTGGACCGTACCTCACTTCTACCATCCTAGATTGGGATTTGTATTCCCCTTGTAATACATACATTTCTTTACTTACTAGGGTACAGTCTTGCTCAATATCCTTTGAAAGCATACTTGGCCAAGTACCACTGTATGTATTCTGGAAGGTCAATGCCAAAACTAGGCAGACCTTTATTTGGGCCTGGGTAATAGTACTTTTGAGCCAGACTGTATTCTTTAGTTATTCCTGAGATGTCCTGCATGTGTCCTAAAGCGCCGGCGGCAGTATGACACTTTAGACTTACAGCTCCGCACTCTTTTCTTTTTTTTACAGCAACAACACTTGGTTATCTTTGCTGAACAAAAGCCTAGAAGGAACTTACTTTTGCCACTTCAGTTCTCCACATGTGGTTTCCATGAAACGAACTATTAATGTTCATGTCAAAATGGCTAATCTGATGGATTCCAAGGCCACCAAAGACCAGGCTAAAGGGGGAAGATATATCACATCAAAGAAACCTAAGAAGAATGGAAGAGATGAATATAAGGAGGTGTCTGATGCTACTCAAAAGAGGCCAATGAGTAGGATCTTGGCCTTGATGATGACCGCCTCAGCCTTTTTATTGTAATGCCTATAACCAGGACCTTCCTCCATAAACGTAGATGTTATGACTTCTGTAATGTTTTAGTGAAAATTGCATTTATCTTGAAGACCTGCTATCCTATAGAGTGTTTGAAAGAAACGGAACATTTGATGTGGCTTTTAAAGAAGGATTGAGGAGAGTTGCAGAAAACTGCATTGGTCATCTAAAAGCCTTTTGCTACTAGTACTGTTGCAAGGTTTTCTTGTTGTATTTGCCTTGATTTAATGCCAAGGACTTGAAAGAAATAACATTTCTGATAGATGAGACCCTGTCAGTGCTAGTGAAGTCTCTTGAGAGAATGATGATGCACTTATCTGCCATCATACGTGCATCAACTCAATCTAAAAAGAAGACTTTGGCCTTTTTTCTCTACCCCCTCAAGACATGCACCTATTATATTACTTTGATGGGGGATACACACGCGAATCTACTGAGGAGGTATCTGTCTAGTGTCTACTCTGTATGTATATATTTTCAATGGAATATCGATGGAATTGAGGGATTTGAAGAGTAGGACAAGGCCATCCAACATTTGACATGGCCTTTTCCTTTACTCTTCTTCTACGTATGCATAAAACAGGGTCCTGCCATTAGGGGTTATTGGTCAGAAATGGCCATTTGCCATCCATCATTTCTATGTGAAGTGCACTTTGTTACACTCATTTTGTCTAATCGATCACAATTTTGACAACAATACCTAGTTGGCCATTTTCAACTAAAGTTTTCAGAACTTGCGTGAGAGTGGAAGTAAATAATTGAGAAGTGGAAAAGGTCCTTAGAAGGCCTTTTTTTCCCCGATGAAAGTCCATTTCCTGACTTGTCTTGAAAGATTTTCCAATATTGAAGTATAGGTCTACTGTCTCTTAGTAGGGGCTTTTCTAATTAGAAAAGAAGATGCGCGCCGCTGACGACGAGAAAGTTTCTTCTGAAGAATGGTAGAACAACCATCGGTTTACAAAAAGAGAAGGACCCTGTTTGCACACACATACATAAGCAGCGGAGTAGTATACTACTCGAGTTCCTACTGCTCTTAGCGCTTGGCTTTTCTACTGTGTATAGTAAGTCTCGCGCCGCTTCTTCTTCCCTGCTTCGTCGAAGGGCACGACGACCATCGAGCCTTCGAAGCAGCAGTAGCTGCTGCTTTTACTACTTCAGTAGCTGCGTTGAGCTTCGTTCGTAAGCTTTCGTGGTTCGTTCGTACAGGGCCCAGCAAAAGCGCATGACTCTCTTCTGATGTGCTGTTCTGCTGTTCTGCTGCTGTTCTGAAACTACAGCTGCTGCTCACTGCAATCGAGTAGTCGGAGGACAAGTCCACATGGAGCTTGAAGAAGCTGATCATCCTTTCTTCTTATACGATTTGCAGTTGTAGTATCAGTTCCCCCCTCTCCATATATGAAGCTTGCAAAAGTGAGGACACTGTGAATCATCATGCTGATCAGCTGAAATCTACAACACTACAATGACCAATGAAGATACCAAGAAGCCATCCAAAACACCACCACCCTTGCCGCCAAGAAAGACAACGCAAGAATCACTCCAGGAAGCGGCCTTAAAAAAGGCCCAAGAGGCAACATCCTCAAAAGCTGAAAATGGTAGGATTATTTTCTTTCTATAGATTTTTTTTTGCTAAAACTTAAATCGTTCTTTCAGGAATGAAAAGTAAAAGTGGTGAAGATCAAAGTAGCTTAGAAAGTAAGAAAGATGACATTTCCAAAGTGCCTTCCTCCTCCTCCAAAGAAGGTGATAAGGATGGTACCAGTAACAAAAAAGAAGCTGGTGATGCTGAGGAGCTTTCAAAAGTCGAACCATTTGCTAAAGAGAAAGAATCAGGTGAAAGCAGTGATTCTCCAGAGAAGAAACCACTTAACCAAAAAGCTAGTAATAAACAGGAGAAACCACCAGAGAAAACCAGTCAAAAAGAAGCAGAACCAAAATTAACTGCTACTGCTGAGGAGAAAGATAAAAATGATGACGAAGGTAGTACAAGAATGATTAAGAAATCTGATTCAAACCCCTATAAGGATGAGAAGGAACCCAAAAGAGAGCTTGAACGTAATATTGAAAACAAAGCACCAGACAAGACTAATTTAACAACAAAGAAGGAAGAAGAAGAAGTAAACTTGACAAAAGAATCAAAAGACAATACTAAAGTTGCTCAAAAATCACCCGAAGATAATAAAGAAGTCTCGAAAACCTTGATGGCCAAGCCAAAAATCATCGAAGACACAAAGTCAACCGGTGAGACCCAAAATACTAACAAAGAGGATCCCAAACCAAGTACTGATCCAAAATCAGACGATGACGAGCTTTCAAAATCAAAGAAAGTGGACAAATCTGAATCAGATGAAGAAGAAGCTTCAAAGCTTGCAATACCATTGGAATCTGCAAAGAAAACTGAGGAAAAAGCACTGGCCAAAAGTGCTGATCCGGAACAACCTACTTCCAAACCAAATTCAGAACCAACTGAGTCTTCAAAGCCCTCAAAGTCATCCCAGTCTTCTCCAAAGCCTAAGTCTGAGGCAAGTGTCAAAACTAAAGAAAAAACCATTGAAGAAAAGGTTCAATCAGACGAACCTCCTGCAATTGCAAAAGTCTTGAAGTCAGCAAAATCTGTAGAAAATGAAGCTCCAAAGAAAGTCAAAGAGGTCAAAAAAGATAATGCCAAGAAAGAACCTATAAAGGAGGCACAAGTGCCAATGAAAGCCAAAGAACCTGTCAGTAAAAAACCTACTCTAAGCAGAGAATCTTCAAAAGAAATAAAAAGTAAGAAAGAAGTTAAAATAGACATTGAACCTAATGAATCTCCTCAAAAGAATAAAGAAACCATTAAGAGTCCTGAAGCTGGAGTCATGATGGGTAAACCTCTGAAAGAACTACTTCGTGAGTGTTCAGTGGAAGGTGACGACGACAAGAAGACCCCAAAAGCTGAAACAGAAGAGAAACCAATGAAAAATAAGAAAGTTGAACCTGCCAAATTGTCAATTGAAAATGAATTGAAAAATGAAAAGAAAAATAGTGGAACATCAAGTGAAGCTGTTCCTGCTGCTGCCCCAAAAACTATTCCTACTCCAAAACCTACTAAAGAAACTGTCAATAATCTATCGAAAAAAACGAGCTGTGAAGTGAATAATGGACTTTCAGTGTCGCAAGTTCACGAGACCCAAGACAAGACTCTGTCTACTCTGGACGAGGCGGATCGCATATTTGCTCAATTCAAGCAACATAGAAAACGGCTGTTCAAGCACAACCTCATCATTGAGGGCACGTGCAATTATTTCTTCTGGATGGACAAGATTGCCCTGGTAAGTGCAACTTAATTAATCGATGTTCATAACAAAGTCATTGTAAAAGGCATTTATCTCACTCAATTATTCATGTTGCATGTTAATTACTTACATGTCATGATCAATCCTACCAAATGGCACTCTACATAATGGTTTGAAATTACCGTAAAAAGTCTCATTTGAACACAGATTTGGACCATTGTCAAACTCAAAAAGGGTTTTATTTCAAGGTAAAATGCAGAAAAAGAGAGTATTTTATAGCCTTGACCGACACGAAGAAATCGTAAAAGGCAGAGAATGCATTTTTAGCGTGTCAATCCAATCTCCTCGATACAACAAAAGGAAAAGGAAAAGCAATGCTGGCTTCTCAATATTGCATTTTTATGAGGAAATAAATGTATATAAGTCTATGCGCAAAAATGATGTGTAGGTATGTAGAAAGCAAAGTCATTATGTTTTATGAGTTACTGCAGAAACAATTACACTTTTTATGGATAGTGAGAACTATGCATTTTTGATAGGAGAGGTTGCGTGACTCTTATATGTCAGTTTCCGCCAAATTATTCCGAAGCAAGTTTTGCTGATCCTTTGATCCGTTTTCCTTCTCTATATGCACTTTATGTTCATTCATTCATTCTATCTAAGTCTTCTAATCCTCCCGAAAATATACCAGTTCCGGCCACTAGATGTCTGCACCTTAGAGTCAACAGTGATGACGTTGTGGTGTGTAGTTGCAGCCTCTATTTCCACGGAAGCCTACTGCTTTCTAATTTGAAGAGGCAGCAAGGAGAAGCAGTAGCAGCAGCGAATTCTGCTGGCGACGTCCATGCATTCCATGTACTAGAGTAGTACAGTAGTCTTGGGTTAGCTTGGCATGCATAGAATCCAAAAGAAAGGCCAAAGGAAGGCCCATTTGAGAGAAACAGAACTGCTCAATTGTCCAGCCCAATTTTCGTGTGGCTTTCTAAAATTGTCATGATTTCTCATCAGTCCTTTAAACTCCTTAAATGTCAATAATCTAAGTCTTGCTAGCAAAATTCGAAACTTATCGAAGGTTAGGGTTTGAACTACCATGAGAATTGATTACTGCATGGTTGTGCTGGACTGGAATTTGGTTTACGCGTTGGCTTTGCTTGTAAGTCAGTATATTGTGTGCTCGCCATGGGCCGTCGCGCCATCTACCACCACTACTGCTACTGCGCTACTAGCTTCAATGCAAGGTTGCTTTCTTTGGAAAGCCTTTCTAGCTCTACTGAGCTTGCAAGTCCTCTTGCAGGCTCTGTGCCTGGCATGAAGGCTGGTGGCCGCCGCTTGCTTCGCTGCTAAGGCGAGTAGTAGTATCAAGTCCTGCTTTTCTGCGTTGAACTAGTTCTCGGGGAGAAGTAGACCATGTTAACAGCTGTTGCATTCTTCCGCGCCACAAGATAACCCCCTTAAAAATCAGGATCAACAACCATCGTCACTCCAGTTCAAGCATGAACATTTAAAACGAGACATGATACAAGCAAAGATAATGTGAACCCTACTTAGTCTTCAGACTTAAAAACATATCCTTAAAAGACATATCAGTCAATACATCATCACTGCCTATACAATTCAATTGTTCTCTAGTATTTGCCAGCCGCTTCAATTCCGTCAAAACACAACAAGGTATTAATATTTTCACAAGAATCTTATAAACATTTTTGCAAGACAGGCATCAGGTATGTCTGATATACCATGAATAGATTCATGGTATGCCATACCTAGCATACTATAACAGTCAAAATGAGAATCCTTTCAAGCTTTCAGGCAGGTAAAAAATGCCTTTCTTCTTCTGCTTCTTCTTTGTTGTTATTATAACTGTACACTTTCCCGCATCTATATCTAATCTCAGAAAACTTTTTTTGGTTAACGAGATACTTAGTTTAATGATGACGGATTGATATAATGATATTACGCTACTGCTACGTAAACTGAGGATAAACAGAATGACACTTTAGTAAACTTTTCTCATGTACTAGAATTGTGCGGACCTCCCAAGGGAATACGTTCCTAATTGACTTTTCCTGTTATTTCTTTTTTTTTAGTGCAAAGCTGAGCATAAAAGCTGATTAGCTCTACTTTCGTCTCCTTCTCCTGAAATCTTGAAATCTCTTAAAAGAGGAAGGTTGTTATGCTTTCTTTGTATTCCATTTGTGTGGCTTTGTCATGATTTGTAGTCAATTAGGGGTCTCAATATTCTTACTACTACTGTGTTCTATGCATACTAACATCTTTAGGGTACTTAGAAGATGTCACTGAGTCGCCACTTCTTCATTACACAGTAGGCATAATTCCCTCGAAAAACGAATTAAGTAGGACAACAAGGACAACAACAAAAATCTGGTAAATTCGGGAAATTGAAAGCTGATGATGCCATTTGACGAAAAAATGATGTTTCTTTTTATGACACATTTATGCAATAATTTTCCCCACTGTGCATCGTAAGAAACAAATGTGGCCTCGAAAGAAAAGAGGCGCTGCTGTTGACATTATTGACGTCATTCTATTTTTACTTCGCACAGATGTCTGCACAAGGAGGATCTTGGCAAAAGGACGCGGCCGACCAGAACTTTGACTACATGTTCAAGTTGTTAATCATCGGCAACAGCTCGGTGGGCAAGACCAGCTTCCTTTTCCGCTATGCTGACGACTCCTTCACTTCGGCCTTCGTTTCCACCGTCGGCATTGACTTCAAAGTCAAGACCGTCTTCCGACAAGACAAACGGGTTAAACTACAAATTTGGGTAAGTTTTTGCCTTCCTAGGGATTCCTCCTCCGCTTATATATGTGAATTATTCCACCCGCGAGTGTCTTTGAAGTTGAGATATGCCAGATAAGCTTGGTAATTCAATTACCTTGTCTCTTTTTTTCTGCCCTCCTCGATCCTCTCTGAATGAAAGGAATGAATAATTTGCCCTTCAAGTTTTGCAAAACAAATCCGTCAAATTGAAAGGAGTATTGCATTGCGTTGCTAAAATGTAAACAAACTTTCACGATTTCATTCAAACTTTTTGTAACATTTTGAGAAGTTGTAACTTGTAAACCTGTTGGAATACCCTCTTGGGTACTCTAAATTGTAAAACTTGCAATGTAGTGGAAATATTTGAGGTAATGACCAGCAGGGGGGCAACAACGATGCATCATCATCGTCCAAGTGAAGCTTTGTACATAAATTGAATCTAAAAGTTGCTTCTGCAGCTTTGCAGACGCAGGTCAAGATTTATAAAAGAGCATCTTCTTCTGTGTACATCAAAAATTGCATTTTACAGGATACTGCTGGCCAGGAGCGGTACCGTACCATCACCACCGCCTACTACCGCGGCGCCATGGGCTTCATTCTCATGTACGACGTGACAAACGAAGAATCATTCAGTAGCGTGCATGACTGGTAAACCTTAAAAAGAACCGGAAGGTTTTTCATATATTTACAAAAGTATGTATTTTAGGTGTACACAAATCAAGACGTATTCTTGGGACAATGCCCAAGTGATTTTGGTGGGCAACAAATGCGATATGGAAGACGAGCGCGTGATTTCTTTCGAGCGCGGCAAACAATTGGCCGACTCGTTAGGTTTGGAATTCTTCGAAACTTCTGCCAAGGACAACATTAATGTTAGGGTAAGGACTGGTTTTGTACGTTGATTCTTGAATGGCATCGACTGATTTTTGTTTACTTTTTAGGCTGTGTTTGAACGCCTTGTAGACATCATTTGTGACAAGATGTCGGAAAGCCTGGATTCTGATCCCACACTAACCACAAACAAAGGCACGAGATTGGATAATGCGCAACCCTCAAACGTCAATTGCAATTGTTGAAAACCTCCACAAGAAAAAAACGTACCACATTTTTCCATCAGCTATACTATTTACCATTCATTTCCTTTTACCCTGTTTTTCTCATAAATCTCTGCTACTACTACTAAATAATCTCTTCTCGAAAATACTAAGCCATAAATAGAACTTTTTGACTTGACAATTGATGCTTTGATGAAGCTTTGAAAACGATGCAACAACTGATCTACAACATCACAACACTGTTTTTTCTACTAAATTGATGACGACGACGACAAAATCTGTGTGTGCTTCTGCTATGAGATCCACAACTACTGAAAAGTACAGAATAACTACTATTCCTTCTGCTTTCTACTACATCACTAACTAACGACATCAACGAACAGAATGAATGTGAATTTTTTGCCGTGTGTTCTTACCTTATTCTATAGCTATTTCAAAAACACCAAAATTTCTCGTCAAAAAGCTTCGACCTCCCATAAAGAGACTCCCTTGAAAAACCCGTCAAAATGTTGACGTTGATTTTAGTGTTTTTTGCATATAGCTATGGTTTTATTGCTGTTACGACCCCCTCTAAAACTAATGTTGATTTGAAATGTGTCATATTTAAAATCGTGGCCAAAATGACAATTTTTCTTTTTCGAAGCTATTACTACATAGTACACCTGAAATGAATGGCTGGTTTAGATTTTTAGAAAAGCTAGTTTTAACTACTACTTAGGGGAGTCTCATCAATTGTTATTATATGTCTAACTGGCCAATCATTGTCAAGGATTGTCAAACATTCCCAACCCAATCCCAAGTTTGAGACAGGAATACTTGGGACAACTACCTTGTCACAAACCTTACAAACCAAACAAAAAAGAGAAAACACACACATAAAAAAAAGCTGCGAAATACATTGAACTTTCTTGCTGAAATCAAATTTTTTTTCGTATGTCGTCAAAGAAGTTGTGCACAAAAATAGATCTTGGCAATGTTTTCAAGTGGTTGGAACTTTCGAGTACTTTTCAAGAGTACAAAAGGAGGATATGAACAAATATTAAAAATTAAAGGTTTTATACTTATCTGGACGAACCATTCAAATCATCAGGCTTGAGGCTTGCCATTCATTTTCTCGTCATCAATCATCATCGAGATTGTCCGGAAAGTAAGCAATAATAAATGCTCGTAACGAGGTTGCGTGATTTTTGACAAAATTTCCGAAAGCGGCTTTCTTTCTTCAAGGCTGAGAGAGATATTGAAGCTATAAATCTAAGGCCCCCACTAACAACTGACATCGCCAATATTTTTGCAGAAGAGTGATTTTGTTTTCAAAAGATGATCTAATTTAGAATTGTGTTATATTTCTTCCATTAACTTCACTATAACAATATTTTGCTCATCAAAAGGTAGATTTTCAAACATTTAATCTTGCGCCTGACTTGGAAATCGATCGAAACTCAGAGCCGAAACAAACTGAGTCAACAAAATTAAATTCTTTAGAAACTTTTAGACTATTTCTTTTCCTTCTTTGTGGCCTCATTGTCTGAGGAAATCTCCATTTGGACCACTAAGCAACTCATAAACACTCAAGGTAAGTTGACGGATCTGGTTTTTAATGTTTTATTGTTCCAACTTCGTATCTTATTCAGATGTCGGGTGAGTCCATGGATACAGATCAGAAGACCTATGGAGGCTGCGAAGGCCCTGACGCAATGTATGTCAAACTGATTTCCTCAGACGGACACGAATTTATCGTCAAGCGTGACCATGCCTTGACCTCTGGCACCATCAAAGCTATGCTGTCCGGTCCTGGCCAGTTCGCAGAAAATGAGACCAACGAGGTGAACTTCCGCGAGATTCCTTCCCATGTCTTGCAAAAAGTTTGCATGTATTTCACCTACAAGGTGAGATACACCAACAGTTCAACGGAGATCCCCGAATTCCCAATCCAGCCAGAAATCGCTTTGGAACTTCTAATGGCCGCAAACTTTTTGGACTGCTAAAATCAAACAGCATCAACTAATACAAATCATACATGTTTAAAAAAATTCAAGCCATTTTCTCTTTGTTTGACAAGTAGTTCCACATTCTACATCAAATAAGAATGAGTTCTCTTGATGATAATAAACCCCATAGAGTTCAGTTCTTTCCAAACATTGCTACATTAAGACTTAGTAAGTAAGATGACTACTGGAAACCGTTGGAGTGCTGATTAATCCGAAACAGAAGATCATTATCCATGAAGAAGAATAATGAAAGAAAGCTACAGTTTTACACTTTACAATTTACATATGACATTCTCAGGTAGAAAAACAATCGTTTTGAATATTTCACATCGCTGGACCTTGAACATTTTTGTCTCTTGTCGGATTATTACTCGTTAATTGTCGTTTCCACAATGAATGACCTCGGAGGCCACGGAGGTCAACTTTTTTTAGGTCACTATGTATTTCAACTGAAAAATGCTTTTGAATTAAATTAGCAAAAGGTTGCGTTGACTCTCGAGTATCAAATGTTCCGTTAACCAAATTCGATCTGACACTCCTCAGCCAAACTCAGCAAACAGCAGCTGCAGCTGCATAAAAACAAAAACTTGACAATTTTGCCAACGGCATAGAAAGCCACCGACCGAATTAAAATGTCTCACAGTCAGAAAATATGAGGAAACCAACATTCAAATCAAGGAAAAGGCAAGTGTCCAAGTGCTTGGCGTCTACGCCTTCAATCTCAGCAGTGTTCCTAGCCTAAAATGCATCAAGTTTGAATGGAAAAAGTCACATGATTTGATTGACATCGTTAAAAATGGCGTTACAAAGTAAAGGCGGTGCCAAGGATATTTTCAATAACATTACGGGAATTTTAGAAGAGACTTTTCCGGATGTCAAAATCAGTGATATTCCCGGTTTCAAACCGGGCGAGAACACACCTGAAACTCGGGCCAATTTTGCCGTGTTCATGTGTTCCCTCATTTTCGGCATGTTTTGGATCACCTACATTACATTTTTCAATTCAAGAGTGGTCGGAAGCATTTGCACCAAAATCATCAACAGTTTTGTTAAAGTCGGTTATGTCAAGGTAAGCAAAATTTTATTTGATTAGTTCAAAGGTTTCCTCAGCAATCACCAACTCTTCATTGGTTGGAATGACTAAAACATTGGGAGTACCCTTGGCATTGATTTGCACTCCATTTTGACTGTTATAATCCTCTTGGATTTGGTAGCCAAAAGGCTTTAGATAGTCGGTGATGATTTTCCGTTTCAAGGGAGATCTTTCACCAATCCCTGCAGTAAAGACCAAAGCGTCTGGAATCCCATCAAGCGTGACAAAATACGAAGCAATGTATTTGGCAATTTTGTAGCAAAACATCTCTATGGCAACTTGAGCTTGAACATTTCCTGCAAAGTACAAGTCTTCCAAATCCCGAGAATCTTGCACTCCAGACACCGCTCCAAATCCACTTTGTTTATTGAGTGCATCGATGACTTCTTCAGCTTTGCTATTGGTTTGTTGACAAATGTAAGGAATCACATTGACATCAATGTCTCCAGATCTTGCACCCATGATTAAACCTTCTAAAGGACTGAACCCCATAGATGTGTCAAAGCTGTGACCATTTTTAATGGCAGCAATGCTACATCCATGTCCTAAATGAGCTGAAATCACCGTCAAATTCGGTTGAGAAAGAATTTTCGCCGCTTGTTTGGCAACGTATTTGTGACTGGTTCCGTGAAACCCATAACGTCTGACCTGATGGTTTCGATACCAAGCATCCGGAACGGCATATCTGTAGGCTTTTTCAGGCATTGATAAGACATGAAAAGAAGTGTCAAATACTGCCACATGCTTGGTGTCGGTGTACTTTCCCTCAGCTAACTCAATACCCATCAGATTTTTCGGGTTATGTAGTGGCGCTAAAGGGAAAAGTGATTTGATTTTGTCCTTAACTTCTTTATCAATAACGGCAGAATTCTTGAAATATGAGCCTCCATGAACGACACGATGTCCTACACCACTTATCTCGAAATCCTTGACAATGTCAAAAATGTTATCAAAAGCCATTTTGTGTGAAAAGTCCGGAATTTTCAACGTTTCTTTCTTGCCTTCGATTTTCCATTTTATTGAAGCTTTTGGAGTACTTAGGCGTTCAGCAATCCCATTGATACGTTGTATTTTTGTCAAAGGTTCAACAACTTGAAATTTGACGGATGAACTTCCGCAATTTATCACCAGAATCTTCGTCGCCATTTTATCGTTGAACAAAACGAGTTTTTTGTTTAATAGGGAAACAAGCCAATCTAGATTTTCTTATTCTATTACAGATCGGATCGTTATCATGGTCAATATTGCCGGGGAAAGTCATGTTCCGGGATGTCATGTACATGACACCAGATTTCACCTTACGCGTCCAAGACGGTGTCCTGACGTTCCGCTGGTGGCGTTCTTACGTTCCCAAAGACGTTTCCGCAGACTTGTCCCATTCAGACACGCGTGTCTCTTTAGAGCTTTTCGGGTTTGAATTGCACATTTACAACCGTACAGAAACTTACAAAGAATTGGAGAAGAAATTTGGCATTTTCACTGGACTCTTTAATCATGAATCCTCGGAAGACATCTCCAAAGATGCCTCGGGAACAAATGAACAAACTTCCAATTATTTGTTGGGTAAAAATTGGAGAGATTTGATACCCGTCGTCAAAGTGGACATTGTGGCCGGGAAATTCTCCTTTGGAAACAAACTTTTACCTACGACTTTATTGATGTCTGTCGAAGAAGCCAGATGTACCTATTCAACAAAACCAGCCGTTTGTGCTTTGGATCATTTCATGCATTTTCTCAAATGCAAGGCTGACAATTTCAAGATTTTGTTAGCGCCAAGTCCAAAATACACCGGATTACGCGATGAAGCACCGCGTTTTATGGGCGAAGGATTTGTAGTCGCGGCTTCTAATGAAGTGGATATTTATTATTACATGGACGAAGCTGGATTGGTTCAAGCTGACATGCCGGAATGGGCACCTGTACCCGAGTGGGGTGTGGATATCAAGTGTGGTAAAGGGACTAATTTTAGCTATGGACCATGGGCGGATCGCCAACGCGAGCTTTTATACAAGTTTTTCTTCCCACCAGGTAAGCAACGATTGTTTTTGACGTAAAACTTCTTAGTCTATGAACGAAAGGTTTTGTGATTTTTGTTTTGATATTCGCGTTAAAATCAAAACAAACGCATGGAAAATTTGAGCGTTTTATCGTGATTCGTGAAATCGTGAAATTGAAATGGCGATATAATCAAGAGACATTCGGTTGTCATGGATAGAACTATGACGAATGTTGACAGGTATACCTGTGCCTTGATAGCGGATTATGCCAAAAAGTACAAAATGACGCGATTTGTCAAAAAACTAGAAAAGGTTACAAAGTGTCAGAACATTGATATAGAAAATGTTACTTTGAAGAAAGTCTTTCAGCAGTATAAAAACAGAGCTGTCAAGCAAGACAAGTACACGGAGGAACAGAAATATTCTTGTGCTCTGATTGCAAAGTATTCGAGAAATGTGGGGATGTCTAACTTTGCGAGGATTCTTGAGGAAGAAATTGGTTGTCAAGGTATAGAGTTGAATGGAGTCACTTTGGTACACGTTATTAATAAATACAAAATGACGATGAACAAAGCTGCGAAAAACCTTGAACATGCCTTTGTTATGGATTACTGTGAAAGGAGAGGCATGCATAAAACTATCAAAGCTTTGGAAGAAAAAATTGGATGTCAGAAAATTGATCTCAAAGGTGCGACATTGGTGGATCTCATTGAAAATTACAATTCTAAATTCAACTGTTCTAGGAAACGAAAGGCTCAAAATGATATTTTGCCTAAGATTAAGAAACCTAAACTCGAGTTATCTCAAGACCAACTGTTTTGTTGTGCTCTTATTGCTGATTACTGTCGAAAGACTGGATTGCATGAAACTGCCAATGCATTAGAGCAAGAATTTAATTGTCAGAAAGTTGATCTAAAGGGATCAACGCTGGTTGATGCCATTGAGAAAAACAAAAACCCGATCCGATTTTCAAAGGAACGCAAAATCCAGGAATCGAAAGTGACCTCCGATAGGATAAAGAAACCCAGAATTTATAAAGAATATGAAAATCACGACGAAGCAGAACTTAACAAATTGGTGCCAATCAGGTCAATTTTCGAATCCAAAATAAGCATTGAAGATTTGTCTAAAAAATTTCCAAATACTGAATTAGCAAAGACTGCCAAATTCATTCTGGAGGAAAACGTTCAAGTTAAGAATTCAATAGCTATCACTTCAAACTTAGCCGTTGACTACAGTGGCATCGAAATAAGGCAACGGTATCCATTTTTGAAGACCACCAAATTATCTGCTAAAAGTTACGGTCCAATGTCTGAAGAAGTGGTGTTGGTGGATCAATGGGCCGGTTTAGTAGAAAAAGTGCCCATTTTTGTCCCCGAAAAATTCATCAAAGATATTGACTTATCACATGACTTCTGGATCCAAAAACTTATTGGTGCTTATCTTAGTCAAAACTTTTCTAGCCATAGATGTGCTTCGTATTTGTACAAATCATTCATTCGTTTGAAAATGAGAAAAGGTAGTTTTACGCAAGAAGAAGATGAAAAACTACTAGCCTTTTACCAGTGTCACAAGGGGAAACCCACGGGTGGCGCATGGAAAAAACTAGCTGCTGAAATGGAACGAACTTCAACAAGACTTCAAGGACGATTAGGATACATTAAGGGAGAGCAAAATGCCGGCAATGCGCCTAAAAGGTCCAGATTTACCCTTGCAGAAGATAAAGCGATTCTTGAATTTGTCGATGAACATTTTGACATCTCTGAAGCGGATTCTTTGAAAACCATCGTTCCCAAAGATTTCCAACCTTTAGCAGCAAAAATGCAAAGAGGGAAAATGGCTCTTGGCAATAGATTTAACTATACACTTCTACCCATAATTTTGGGGAATATTTATTGTGCAGTGGAAGTGAAATGGGAAAATGACTTACTCAAGTATATCATCGAGAGTAGAGTCAATTGTATTAGTGATGTGGATTGGAAAGATTTGCTGACAACCTGGCCCTACCTCACACGACCTATCATAACCCGCGTTTTGGACAGAGCAAGACAGAATTCAAATATTCATGGACTTTTGTTTCAGCAGATTGATGCATATGTGCATAGAATTCCTACCAATAGGTCGTCGCCAGCATATGTTCATGCACATAAATTGGAGATTGTCAAGATTCACGATGATCTAAAAGGGAAAAAGCTACAAAAAATATGATGATTCTATTGAATAAAAAAGTTTATTCCAATAATGTTGTTGTTGCTACTTTTTTCCTAGATACAATGTACAAAAATTCGCCTTAACGCCACGCCACGATACAGACTAATTTATACGGGAATTCTTTTACAGATTATGCAACAATGACTCAAACTCCTGAGGCAACCGCTGGCGAAAAGCGAGTCCCTTTAAGTCTTTCAGCAGTATAAAAACAGAGCTGTCAAGCAAGACAAGTACACGGAGGACCAGAAATATTCTTGTGCTTTGATTGCAAAGTATTCAAGAAATGTTGGGATGCATAACTTTGCGAAGATTCTAGAAGAAGAAATTGGTTGTCAAGGTATAGAGTTAGATGGAGTCACTTTAACGCAAGTTATTAATCAATACAAAATGACTATGAACAAAGCTGTAGAAAACCTTGAACATGCCTTTGTTATGGATTACTGTAAACAGAGAGGCATGCATCAAACTGTCAAAGCTTTGGAAGAAGAAATTGGATGTCAGAAAATTGATCTCAAAGGTGCGACTTTGGTGGATGTCATTGAAAATTACAATTCCAAATTCAAGTGTTCTAGGAAACGAAAGGCTGAAAATGATATTTTGCCTAAGATTAAGAGACCTAAACTCATGGAAAGTCGAGATCAAAGACGGGAAGTTTCTGAAAATTCATCAGAGGAAAAGAAATTCAAGCTTGTTATGACAAACGTACAGTATGATGACATTGAATTGGATCAATTAGTGCCAATCAGATCAATATTCACTGATAAGACAAACTTAGAAGATTTGAAAGACAATTTTGCTAACACAGAATTGGTCAAAGTTGCTGAATATATTTTTCAAGAAAATATCTCAGTGAAGAATGCTTTAAGTCTTACCATTTCTTTGAAGCACAATATTGGGAAAGCCATTGAGAAGTACCCATTCTTAAAAACCACAAAACTATGCGGAAAAGGTCATGGTCCATCCTCAGAAGCAAGTGTGATTTTGGACTCATGGAATATGCTTGTAAAAAAAGTACCAATTTTCATACCCGAAAAATTCATTAAAGACATTGAAAGAACAACTGACAGTTCTTGTGCATGGGTACAATCATTGATAGGAACATATTTAAGCCAAAACATCAGTGATTACAGGTGTGCCATTTTCCTATACAAATCACTGATCAGTTTGATACTGAAAAAAGGTACTTGGACTGAAGATGAAGACGAAGAACTCCTTACTTTTATCCAAACCCACAATGGAAAACCGTCAACGAAAGATCTGAAAGCTTTAGCTTTCAAAATGGATCGATCGCTAGGTGCGTTTCAAGCAAGATTGGCTTATATCAAAGGTGACAAACATATCAATAGTGATGAAACCAAAGGCAGATTTGTGACAATTGAAGAAGATCGAAAAATGCTGGAATATCTTGATGGGCGATTTGACATATCAAGTGGCAATGCTTTAAAAAGCATATGTCAAAAGAATCTTCAACCATTGGCTGTTTCGTTACAACGCGGCATCAAAGCGATTTTTAGTCGATTTACAAATATCGTGTTACCAATTATGTTAGGAAACTTATATTGTGCTACTAATATCCAATGGGAAAAAGAATTCTTCAAGTTCATCATTGAAAACCAAGTCAAATGTATTAGTGATGTGGATTGGTCAATAGCTTTCAAAATGTGGCCTTTTCTAACCAAGCCGATAATCACTCGCGTATTGGATAGAGCAAGGAAAAAGTCAAGTGTTGGCTTATTGTATCAACAGATTTCAGAACATCTTCACAGAATTCCAATTCAGAGGGGTACCCCAAAATATGTTCTACAACGCAAGCATAAAATAATTGAAATCCACGATGAATTATTAAGATCAAAGCTGAATAAAAATCATCCGAATTAATAAATGTTGAATTTCTTTTTGTTTTATGCGTTTGTCATAGACCAGGAAAAGGTTTCTTATGTCAATTCTTGAATCATTTTCAGACTATGCAACAATGACTCAAACTCCTGAGGCAACCGCTGGCGAAAAGCGAGTCCCTTCCATGTTTAGAGTGAGGCTGTCAACGCAACACGTATCGACCTTAGACGTTCTCTTTTCCAAAGCCAAAGAAACCAAAGCTGTGCATTTCGATATTGGACAAGGCACCAACTTCGAAGTCAAAATCCCCTGGATGATCAGTGAGAGCGGCTACCAAACCAAGATTAATGGGACTTTGATGATGATCGAAGCCACCACCAGTCTTCCTTTCCGAGAATTGCTACGAAGCGAAACTCTACAAATCAATATAGAAATGAATTATCCTATCAAATGGAACGCATATCAAGAATGGATTTTCACCTTTACTGCTTCCAAAACAACTTTGCATTCTATTTACGCTCATAAGTGGTACTTTCAAGATTTGATTGATGATTGGAGTGCCAAAGGACCTCCGGATTTGCTTTACTTTGTGCCTTATACTTGGAAATTCCAATTTCTTTGCAAAAAGTTGGAGTTGGTTACCTTGGCCAACGAGTTCAATTGGGTTGATACCTCTTCTACCAATCAAGAAAATTCTCAAATTGGTAATTTTAAAAAAAAAAAAAAAAAATCCTGTGATATTCTTATCGTGAAGATCTAATTTTGATTTCAATTTACAGCCATTTGCGGGGAATATTTGAATCTCAAGTTTGATCTGCCTTTTACTCAATTCTTGCCTGAAACCATTCCATATGTCTTTCACATTGAAGGCGACAAATTAGACTTGTCCTTATTCGTTCCGGAAGTGTACACTAGTCATGACATTCTCAAAAGTTTAGACGTCAATGCCAAGATCGTCAACAAGGATGGATCAGTCCAATTCAAGCGAGAGGGAACAGAGTCCAAATGGAGGAGCACTTGTCTCTACGAAGAAGGTTGGTTTGACTGTTGGACTGCGCCTAAAGTCAATTTAGATATTACGTTTTTGTATCATCCGGTACCGTTGCCTGGACCGCCTCCACAAGCTGAAATATCCACACCTGAAAAGGAAAGCAAACTCTTGAGTCCTTTGAGAGTTCCTTTACAACATTCAACCTTTACTCGCTCAGCCACCAGACAAAGCTTGAAAAATCTCATTGATAACTTTGATCCAGCAATGATGCCAGCTGATAGGTGTACCGTTCAGCTCAAGGTCGATTCAAGTACGGCCTATTTGTATGGCACCTTGATCCGTACCTTCATGCATGTCAAAGAAAATATGTTTGGCGAAGATCAGTACTTTACACCTATGGATGTTGTCACCTCATCTTCAACGGATGTGTACAAATCAACGATGAAACTCAGTGATTTACATCACAATCAACAAATGCCAGGCTATGGAGGGGTCGGTAATTTTGATGCGCGATTATACCGACCCATCGATGTCGTACTCGACATTCAACTGACAGATTTGCAAGCCCATTTGATCAAGAATTGCACTCCAGAAGATCCTCCCTGTCCGTTTTTGATGGTAGAAAAATTGGTCTTTGAAATGGACAAAAAATACCGACAAACCCTTTTACAACTGCAATTGAGTCCCGTTGTTTTACGTACGGGTTTGCCTAATGAACAAGGCCATCTGCTCCTGACTGGTCTACAATTTCGTGGTCATGCAATGTTCAGTGAAATTGATCGACCTTTGGGTTCCGACACTTTAGAATACGCCTGGTTGATCGAAATCCAATGTGGATCACTTTTTGGCAAAGCCACAGCCGCTCAATTATACAACGTTTTCGTCTGCCTTGAAACCCTCATTTTTTTAACTGTTGACAAAGAAAACGATTTGAGACATCCCCGACCGTTCAAGTTGTGCCAACATAACGAAAATCAAAAGGAATGTTCCAAAAGCACCAGTAACGAAGATATTTGTCCAACTGAAGCGGATTTGAAGTACAAATTAGCCCGATTCACTTTAGATGCCATAGACGTGAACATCGTGGACAAAAGTTCCGCCTTACGAGTCCAATTATGTCCACTGCGATTTTCAACTTGCAATTTACACGGAGTACAAACCAAACAGGGTGTGACAGCTTTGGTCAATGCAGTGCAAATCCAGCAATATATCAACTCTAATTTCCCTTTAAGTCGTGCAGATGTGGAGCCTTTGCACCATTCGGACATATGGATCGAGTCTGGTTGTGTCCGATTTGGCCCCATTTACATTGAAGGAGCTCAATCTGGACATCATACACAAATGAATTGCCATATGAGCCAACATGAATTTTTAACCAAACATGACAAGAAAACTCACAGATTATGGTTTCTGTGGCCTAAATTGAAAGTCAGATCCAAAGAAGTTTTAGGCAAATGTGGTTGTGTTGGTGGTTGTAGCTTTTTTGGACACAATGAAAATGGCATTGGATTTTTCAAACCTTCCAGAAATGACATCGATCGAAAATGCAACGTTGCTATACCTACCATCAAAGACATTTCAAGTCCAGGTTACGGACAAAGTATTCTGCGTGAAAATACGTTGACAGTCAAAGATTGTCGGATTTTTCAGTCTTTCGCGGTGATGGGTGAACAATTGTTACCTCAGCAATGGCCCACAGGTTGTCACCAAGCTGTCAAATTACCTTTTTGTCCGGATTTCCGAACCTACAAAAGCAGTTCTTCCAATAACAGCAATGAGACTCCCAAGCATCCCAAGCATCATCGCTCATTTTCCGGCAAGCATGGTAAAACTCGTGAAGATCATACCAGCAAGCGAATACGTTCAACCTCCAGTTCAGCCACTACTACTACTACTACGGAGCAATCAAATGCCAAAAGAGACATCATGCGGTCCATTTCGCAGAGATCGAGTTCAAAAACGGAGTTGACAACGTTGAAATCCGACCAATCTGAAAGCTTGGCTGAAGTCATGAGTTTGAAAAGTGACGTGTCTAAATACACTCTAGCTCGCACTGAGTCTTTGATCAGTGACGTCTTGTCCTTCTACAGTCTGGATGGGACCGAAGAGATCACCAGCAACAAGAGTCCAATGATGAGTTCGGAAAGCTTACAAAGTCCCACTTCGATGCAATACGAAACTGCCACCTCTGGTACATCTCATTACGATACAGCTACCGAAGGAGGTCGCGAGACTTCGACTAGTATCAGTTTCGATACTGCTACGCTACAAGGAGACAGTCCGGCCAATATAACCTTGGAGGACGATGATGACACTGGCTCACGTACTCTATCTGAAGGCTCCTTCATTTCCGCTATGTCTGAACATGAAGATTTTGGATTGGTCAATTTGCATATGCAGGTCAATAAGCCAATCACGGAATCACCTCTTTTGATGTCAAGCTACATTAGTCACTTGTCGCAGTACCGATCTTCTTATTGGGACGAAACTGTTTCAGTGCTACGTTCAGATCCGGTCAGGACCAATACCAACATATTTCCCAAGTACGACATGCTAGAAGAAGGTCTCAGTTGCATCAAAATGTCCACCAAAGATATGATTTTTGAAGAACAAGAACCTTTGACACCAAAACAAACTCACGTTTTTGATTGGGACAAAATCATCGAAGAAGACGAAGAAGAATTGAATGAAGGTGAAGAATCTTCGCCGCCAACCTTGGGATCGTCTTCAAATGTGGAGGAAATCTTGGATACAACCAGTAAAACCACAATTATCGTCAAATTCAAAGGAGCCATTGACATTGTCATCACTCCAGTGGTTTTGGAATCGGTGCAACGAATGTTCGATTCCTTGACCCCAACTTTTCAGTCTTTACACCCCGTCTCGGTGGTCAATCATCTTCATTCTCAAAGTTTAGATCGAGTGGAAAACAAAAACTCTTTGATGAAGAAAGAAAAGAGTTTAGACATGCAAGAGAAATTCTTGGAAACTAAAGAACCGTTGACGAAGTCAAAGAAACATCAAAAGGACTTGTCGAGTCCCAGTTCAGAAATGTTGCGAACCTTGGAAAAGTCCATTTCTTCGTATGTTCAAGCTTCCCTACACTTGCCTCAAATCAATTTCATGAGCTTGCAAGCCTCTGTGGTGGAAGACATGTGTGCCTTTTCAGCTTTGGAACATGTTCGAGACATCACTTGTGTCTCACTTTTAGCTGTTGGAATCCAAGAAACCACTTTTCAATTTTGTAAAACTTCACAAGCTAAGAAAACAGTACAAATGTACTACCAGAAGCCTTTAGCCCAAAGCACCAAAAAGAAGAAGAATAAGATGAAAATCCAGGATAATCGGTTAAATGAACCGTTCACCTTTGAGTCCTCAGAAACGCAAAAAGAAGAATTGTTGATGACAGGATCACTCAAACGAGCACATGCGCAATTGCGGCGTTTGCGAAACGACAGTTCGATCCTCAAGGACGCTTACATTACCGCCATTCCCAATCACAAATCCAAAGTGTTTTTCAAATATACCAACGTACCCAAATTGAGCTCGTTCCGATCAAGTACACCTTTGGAGGACCAAGACCAAGACCAAGAGAAGTTGTCTTTGAAAAGCGAAGAGTCAAAATTAGGTTTCAACATGTGTGAATGTGGATTTGAAGGCATTGCCATCAAAGTGGCCAAACGATCGAGCAACCAAGAAGAATGTCCAGCCAAAGAAAATATTTTCATTCCACCACAGACACAAGATTCTGTTGAAATTGAAGAGGAAGTTCCACCTAAAAGAGGAGAAGAACGTCCAGACATCCACTTGAATAGTAATCAAGATCAAGCTATCCCTGAAAAAGATTGCGGACATGTGGGTGGAAAACACAGCACAGCTTCCGGATCCATAGAGTTGAAAACTTCTTGGTTCAATTTTGCCGCTCCACCCAAAACTCCAATTTCGCGGAAAATTGAAATCACCAAATTGGATTGGAATTTGCTTTCAACTGCTAGTCCTTCTATTGATGCTTGGTTGAATCCAGTGGACAGGTTGCAAGAAACGGTCAATAATTGTATGAGTACCTATCATAAGCGAGTTGGAGCGGTGATGGCCTCATTGATGGCAGAAAGTTTAGATGTGGCCGCGGAGAACTTTTTGAAGCCCACCCGATTTGACAAGTTGACCAGTTTGTCCAAAACACTGAGAGATGATCCTTCATGCCAACTTTGCACCATCTTGGTCAAGTACATGTTGAAATCCGACATGAACGAGTTGGAAAGTAACTTGAATGACAAGTCTGTACCCCCACTAACAATTTTGAGACAAGGCATTGTGGTTTTGTCCAGACAATGGAAAAATGCCATTTACACGCCTATTTTGATTGAGTACAACTTGAGATCCAAAGGCTTGAAGAATCTCTACAACACCAATTTAGATCCTATTGTTGAAGGCACGGATGAAGAGCAATCGTCTGACGAAGATGAAGACCCTGATGATTTGGAAGAAGATGATGCATTATTGCAATCTAAGCGATCCAGGGTACGAACCAATGAAGGATCCATCGTCTCCGGATTTGGCCAAAGACTCAGTCCAAGTCATTTCCCACCTCTTTTGGAAGAACTACTGATTTACAAGCGACCCGGATCAGTTGAGTCTTTGGAATCTTTTGACCCTGTCAATTCAGTTTCGGATCATGTCATGTCTGGTGCCGAAGCCTCCAGGGCCGAAGAAGAGGGTTATGAAGAGACACTTTATGATTGGATGAAAAGGCAACAAACTGAGGGCATTGAAGAGGATATTGTCACTCTGAAAATCAAGGAGAGCTTGAACAATGGATCGGCGATCATCAGTGACATCACTCCACCAACTCCTCAAACCAAACAGATGCATTTGTTGGACGCGCATATCATTTTCGAGCCACTCCTGTCCAGTTTAGGTCTTATGCCTCAACAAATCCAAAACTTGTCATTGAAGAACTTAGGCTCAAATGTGTCCATTTTGACGGACATTGAAACTTTTAGAATTGACATTGTCGAATCTGAATTTGGCAAAATCCATCGGAGTAAACGAAGTAAACGCAAAACTGGATTAACAGTGGAAACAGATTCCTCACCGGCTTTCATCTGTCAAAAGGTCTACATGCAAATTGACTTTAAGAAAATCACGGATTTAGCCATCATGGACAAAGAAAAAGTCGTTCCACTCTACATGTCCAGAGCTCAATTGAAGAGACATACAAGTTCGCTCATCAACTTTAGTATTGACATCTTTTTCATCTCACAAAAAGTCAACATGCCATTATTGAGACTATTGAACCAAATTGTCACTATGCACATGAACGTCAAAGAAACTAGTGAAGAATTGCGAGAAAAACGACCGCAGGATTCTAAACCGCCAAGTGCCAAAAGTTCAACAACAACCGAACCCAGTCCCTTCATCAGGCACAAAAGATCATCTTCGGGCAGTTCAACCAGCTCTAATTTATCAGTTTCAAGACAAGCTGAGACTCCCAATTACACGGATACCTCGAGTCGAAGGACAATTCAAACACCGAGTCCTTCAGTGGCCTTCAAATCCAATATCCGAACTCGACCCAAAAGTTTTGCTCAAAAGTTTCGACCTAATAGCCGTTTAGCTGGTTATTCCACCCAAGAATCCCCATTGCAAGAACAAGTACAAGATTCCTTCATCTTGACCAGTGCACCTTTGGAACGGATTGCTGAAGAACAAACCAATGCCGTCAAATGTTGGAAAACCATGTACAATTTACTGGAGTTGTATTCAACCATGCCAGTGACCAAAACTGTTCAAAGACAAAGTTTGACACCTGTCAGTAACTTGGAATCTGGAATTTTACTGCGGCCAGCAAGAAAAAGCAACCTATTGAATAACATGCTGGGTACAAGCAAAACACCAGATGTCGAACAAATGCTTTTAACCACAGACATTGAACAACCTCCTCAGCAACAAGTTTCACAACAACAACAAACACAACAGCCCAAAAAGAAGGCCAAAGGAGTGTCTTTTGCCAAAGCAGACACACTCAAATACGAACATACACCTGTCATAGTCTTTGGCATTGCTCAGATCCGCAGCATTAAATTAACGGCAATGTTATCCGGATTGAAATTGGAAGGGGAAATCAGTGGTTTGCAATCAAGTTTGCAATACAAAGAGAAAATCCGTGCTCCTCAACGCGGCGTGGTTGAAGCTTCAGTGGTTGGAAACATGCAGGAAACCAACATTGCACTGCTTGAAGGTCTCTCTCCAGGCAAATCCCAAACTATTGTCAAAGTGATATTCGGCCGATCCCAACTACTCTATTCCAGTCAAATGTGGAAGACCAAAGACAAGAATACTGGAACACTCAAAGTGGATTTGATTCAAGTGGACATTCCTCAACATCCCGTGGATTTGCATAGTATTGTGACCCGAGGAACCAAAGAATTGAGTTCAACTTTGCAAGAATTCAGAGGAGTACGTAATCTCCAAAGAAGCAAAACTGTGGCTCCGGAATCCGAGTCCGAGTACTTGGGACATCCATCGCCTAAAAATCATCGAAACTCAGAAAATGAGGACTCATTTGTGGATGAGAATTCCATTAAAGCGGCCGGAATCGATGGAGCTGAAGAATCGAATTTAATTCGACCTTTTGTCATGCAATTTCACATCACTTTTACCAAGTTGACCATGTCTGCTGCCTTGTTACCTTCATTGCAAGCTGAATATTGCATGGAAAACGTCATCAGTCGTGGCGTCACCGGATCCAAAGCCAAATTCATCATTGATTTGAGTAAACATTCACTGAGTTTTTCCACCAAATTGCAAGATCCAGTGGATAATCTAGAAGCCAATTTACCTTCCGAAGCTTCGATTGATTTGCCTAACGTTCACATCACCGCTGAATACATCCAGGATGAACGTCAAGGACAAGCAGCACAAGTAGAAGCCGATGGAGCCATTTTAAGCGTTGGAAATTATTTCAAAGCTGAGGCGCATATTGGTCAACTTGAGCATTGTTTAACTACGGATTTGCTCAACCATTTAGTCTTTGTTCAAAAGGTCTTTATGAAGGAAGTCAACGATGTGGTGCAAAAGATGTCAGGTTCGGATCGTCCAGTACCTGTCTGGACAGAATTTGGCGAAGAATTTGTCACTCAAACAGAGACTGTGCAAAAACCTTTGCTGTTTTCCGTGGTGGTCAGACTGAAAAATATCACCATTACTGCCACCACTCCCGCCAACTCTGGAGTACGATTTGAGACTGGAGTGTCGGAATTGCAAATTTCCAACCGAGTGGAAAATGTCAAGAAGAAAAGTTCGAGTAATTCGCGGATTTTCACCAAAGCTCGTGTCAATATCAAATTGAGTTTGGGCCAAATCAATCGTGATCCTGTCTACTACGAGGCTGAAAGTCAGTTTGCCACCCAAGCTTACTTCAAGACAACCATTCAAATGTCCAATGCCATACAAGGTGGACTATCAGAGAACCAAAGTGACAAAGATATCATCAATATTGATTTGATCCGACCTCTGGTGTTTGTCCAACCAGTGGCTGTAGATCGAGCCATTCTTTTCTGGTTGTCATACAAAAATGCTTGGGAATACTGGACTGAACAAAGGTTGAACCTCAACAAAGAAGTCCTGGTGGCAACTGAACAAGTCCTGGAGAAGGTGCCAATTAGTCAAATCACTTCACATCTCAGCAGCCAACAAGTTGGAACCTTGTTTTTGCAACTCAACGTCCAAGACATTGGACTTTGTATCCCATTCTTAGGCGGTCCAGACATGTGGAATTTCGGTCCCAATTCAAGCAAAATTGATATGATTGACTCCAGAGGAGCAATCGTAGCTACAGTGGAAAGCAGTTCAATCTCCGCTTGCACTGCCGGAAGTACAGTGTCCAGCGGAAAGTTCACTGAGTTGTGTATTAGATTAGCTGAGGATTTCAATCATACTTTGGACGATTGGAAACCGATGCCCAATGATCCCAACTTGATGAATTTATGTTTGGTCTCCGAAGGTTCCTACGAAGTTTGCAGTCAAACGGCCAAAGCGTTGAAAGAAGAAAATGCCAAGTGGTACTTGAACATCCAATGGCAAATGACAGGTGTGGATGTTCATGTGGACACCAACATTGGCAAATTGATGACAGCTTTGGGACAAACATTGACAACCTTAACAGGTGAATCTCAAGAATTTGATTCGGACGATGCAGCTACGGATCCGTCAAGTACTTCCGAAGATGACGACTCTGAAGCTCTTTTAGCGGCCATGACGGTCGCGGCTGAACATCCGACAACTTCTGCTTCCGCTTTAAAAAGGCAAAAAACGCTGCAACAAATGGATCTGGATTTGCCCTTTTTGGACGATCCACGAATTGAAAAGCTGGAAATGGCCAAACGTTTAGAGCAAGAAATCAACGAACAAGCCAAAATCGTCGAAGATTTGCAAAAATTAGGCGCCAGTGAATTAACCGTCAGTGCGGAAATGCGAAAATTGTCTGTTTTGCAAGCCATTGCATCCAAGAATTTCAGACAAGATTTGGTTCAGAAATTGAGACGACAAAAATCCAAAGCCTCTTATTTCCGAGACAAGTTTGGGTTGGGACCATCAACTTTGACTTCTAATCATCACAAATTGGACAAAATTGGCAAATCTAAAAGTGTGGCATTGCCTTCGCCCATCAAAGAAGAAGGTTCCATTCTGGATCGAGCCCCAAAATTGAAGAAAATCCATTCGGGAGAAATGCTCAATTCCAGTTTTGAAAGTAGTGAATTTGAATTTGATAAACCTTCTTCAAGCTCATCCAACATTCCTGCTCATCCTACTTCATTTTCACGAGATAATAATGGTCAACTGGAACGAAGCAACAGTTTGGTGGATTACGATGAGAGTCCGCATTTCCCAAGAGACAAATCCAAGTACACTTTGAGTCCTGGCAAGCAAAATGCCAGCATCAGTAAATTGCAACAAACTGTAGAACCTAACGTGGATTTTGAGTTTCATGTCAAGATTTTCATCAATTCCGGAAAGTGTGTTTTGCATACCAGTAAAGAAGAAGAACGTCGGAAAATGAAGAAAGATCGCAGCTTTTCGGGGCCTTTTGGACATAGTCCTAATTCTACAAGAAAGTTGAACAAAAATGACACATTGAGGTCTTCACACATGAGTTCATCAAGGTAAGTACTAATTGTTCATAAGAAAGTACATATTTTACTTCATAAATCAGCAATTTTAGGTCTCGTGATAATCTTCAAGTACCTGAAGTCAATTTGAGACTAAGTCCAAATTTTAGTCCAAGAGAAAGACCTAAAAGCCCTAAAAGTACATCTCTTCCGCAAAAGTTTGATAATAGTTCTCCAAAGTGGTAATTTTTGAAGGCCTTGAAGCAGCTTTTTTATTCGCAGTCGTGCTTTTTATCCATGCTTTTTTGTTCATTCATAAATCCTGAATATTGATTCTTTTTTTTTTTTTAAATTTTTAGGTTGAGAGATATCAGACCAATCATGCAAGACGTCACAACCTTTTACATTCCTGGTCTTGATGTCAGAGTCCACTACATTTCAAAGGTTGAAAATGAGGACACAACGTTGTTTTTTGACCCTTCTGCTTCAAGAGATTCCAACTGGATGACATCTAAAAAGGGCGGTGCCAAAAAAGCCACTCTGTCAGCTTGGATGACTTTGCAAAGTATCCCCGAGGAAACCATCATCACTCCCAACATTTTAGAGTTCTTGGAACAAGCTTTGGAACCCATTCCAACGTTTAACATCAAAGATAATCCAGCAGCCAATGAAACTGCTAATAATCCAGATGAACTCTTTGAAGATTCCACCTCTGGATCACATGCTGGTCAAGCCGTCACTTCAAGCTACACTAGTTTCCCAGTGGAAGTCATTGTCTACTTCCACATGCAAAGTTCAACCTTCAGATTCTCTTGCATTCCTGTCTCCAGAGTGGAATGCATGTTGAGATTGCCTTCCTTGGATTTGGTCTTTTCCAGTAAAAGTGCTGATTGTGAACTTGATGAGTCTTCCAATTTAGATGATGTATTGAAGCAATCCAATACTAGCAATGCTAACAATACTAGTACAAGCAGTTCTTCCAACAAATGGAATGACAGTAGTCCTGAAGAACCGAGCAGAGGTTCATTACCTGAGGAATCCTCAGTCCACCAAGGAGGCTTGTCTGTGACTGGTTGTCTCAATGACTTTTCATTGTATGTCTTCCATCCCTATGGAGCTGGACGCAAACAGAGACCTGAAGAAATGGTCTTTTCACCTCTAAGTTCAGAAGAAAGGAAAGATTCATTGAGTGTTCATGTGGCCTTTGTCAAGTTCCACTTGAGCAGGTCTAGAAAATTGACTTATGAACAGGAAATGATGAGGAATCTGGAAAGTAGTGGACAGAAACAAGGCAATGCTTGTGTCAGGTTTTGTACCATCATCAACATTGGATCCGCTAGTTTCAAGTATGACATGAGACGCTTGACTGAGATCCTCATCTTTCCTAGAGCTTGGTACAGAAGAAACTTGGTGCGAAGACTCTTTTTAGGTGAAGTCAAAACCACTTCATTTCATCAGGAAACTGAACATCATCAAATGATGGAGTTGAGAAAAACCAGTGAAATCAGAAACGCTCAGGCTGCCCAGGCCCAGCAACAGCAGCAGCAAAACAAGAATTGGATTGGGTTGACCACTGCCCATTCTTGGGAGACCTTGGTTATCTTTGCAGTCAATTTCAAGGAATTGAATGTTCACATGAACATGGGAAATGTGATGGGTAATGTGGATTGGATCTCCAAGGACTTCAAGTCTGAAGGAAGACTCTCTATTGGTAGCACAGGTCACAAAAACATGTTCATTTCTGTTGGCTTGTCAGGATCCAAATTAGAAGCTAAAGCTGGTATAGTGGGTGGTGCCATTGATCTAGGCAAGATTGATACCTATGTTCACTTGAAAGAAGACCAGGGGACTGAACCTGTACACAAATGTGGACTTCAATTGGATGTGATGGAAGTCAAGTTTGATTACATGAGCACTTCAGTGTTGATGGGCAGAGTCTCACACTTGATCTTGAAAGTCAATGATGATTGGCATGTGACTGATTCCAACAAAGATTCCAAACCTGCCCAGATCTTTGTGCAAGGAGACTTGTCTTGGGACCAATTGCAAATGCTGATTTCTAAATCCACCACAGCTGATTTGCTCAAGATCATCAACAAGCTAGAGGAATTTTTCTCTCAACAATTCAAAAGTAGTAAGAAACTCTTTTCTAGTCTTGAACCTTGGGATCATAACCAGACTCATGCCATGCCAAAGGCTAACAAGAAGAGTGCTGAGACTAATGATGTCAATGTGGTCAGTCATCATAGACATTGGCAAAAGGCATTGCAAAAAATATCTGGAATGAAAATCTACACTTTGCCATTCAAGTTGCCAGACATTGGATCAGTTTTAGGCGGACTTTTGGAGCTCAGGGGAAGTCATATCAGTTTGGCTTGCTTTCATGGCATCAACTTCAAGTCCAAATCTTGGGCGTTGTTTAGTCTCAAGGATCCTTCCATTTCCTTTGTCTCAGATGCCCAAGAGATCTTGGAAGAAACTTCAAGAAACACTACAGTCATCCAGACTTTGAGTTTTAGTCTGGGTCAATCTGATGGTCAACCCACTTTGACTTCTCATTCCTACATGGCTACAGTCAAAAAGATTTCTAGGAGTATCTCTTATTTGCCACCTATGAAAACTTTAGCTGATTGGTTCAGTTATGCTTTCAAAAGTTCAGATTTGGATGAAGTCTATAGGTTTCCAACTTTGTCTGCATCAACCAAAGAAGAAAAAGAAATTGCTAAATCTCAACAAAGAACTGAAGAAATCTTTGCTTTTCCTTGTCTCAGAATGGACTTGAAGACTAAACATGTTCAAAGTCAACATGCTCCAAAAGGTACACCTCATTTATTATCTTTTTTCTGGCAAATTGAATCACACTATTCGAAAAGTCAAATTTTTGTCCAAAAATTCAATTTTAACAAAACCCCAACATTTTCACGAGTTTTTCATCAAAAATTTTTTTGACAATTTTTCTCGTGAAA